>RJWK010013019.1:0-39599 GCA_004363435.1 Platanista minor
GGGATCCTTCTGGACCGGGGCACGAACCCGTGTCCCCTGCATTGGCAGGAGGACTCTCAACCACTGCGCCACCAGGGAAGCGCAGGTATTTTATTCTTTTTGTTGCAATGGTACATGGGCGTGTTTCCTTAATTTCTCTTTCAGATTTTTCATCATTAGTGTATAGCAATGCAAGAGATTTCTGTGCATTAATTTTGTATCCTGCTACTTTACCAGATTCATTGATTAGCTCTTGTAGTTTTCTGGTAGCACCTTTAGGATTCTCTAGGTATAGTATCATGTCATCTGCATGTCAAAGCAAGTGACAGCTTTACCTCTTTTCTGATTTGGATTCCTTTTATTTCTTTTTCTTCTCTGATTGCTGTGGCTAGGACTTCCAAAACTATGTTGAATAATAGTGGTGAGAGTGGACAACCTTGTCTTGTTCCTGACCTTAGAGGAAATGGTGAGAACGATGTGGGCTGTGGGTTTGTCATATATGGTCTTTATTATGTTGGGGTAGGTTCCCTCTATGCCTATTTTCTGGAGAGGTTTTATCATAAATTGGTGGTGAATTTTGTTGAAAGCTTTTTCTGCATCTATTGAGATGATCATATGGTTTTTATTCCTTAATTTGTTAATGTTGTGTATCACATTGACTGATTTGCATATATTGAAGAATCCTTGCATTCCTGGGATAAACCCCACTTGATCATGGTGTATGATCCTTTTAATGTGCTGTTGGATTCTGTTTGGTAGTATTTTGTTGAGGATTTTTGCATCTATGTTCATCAGTGATATTGGCCCGTAGTTTTCTTTCTTTGTGACATCTTTGTCTGGTTTTGGTATCAGGGTGATGGTTGCCTCGTAGAATGAGTTTGGGAGTGTTCCTCCCTCTGCTATATTATGGAAGAGTTTGAGAAGGTTAGGTGTTAGCTCTCTCCTCAATGATTGATAGAATTTGCCTGTGAAACCATCTGGTCCTGGACTTTTGTTAGTTGGAAGATTTTTAATCACAGTCTCAATTTCAGTGCTTGTGATTGGTCTATTCATGTTTTCTGTTTCTTCCTGGTTCAGTCTCAGAAGGTTGTGCTTTTCTAAGAATTTTTCCATTTCTTCCAGGTTGTCCATTTTATTGGCATGTAGTTGCTTGTAATAATCTCTCATGATCCTTTGTATTTCTGCAGTGTCAGTTGTGATTTCTCCTTTTTCATTTCTAATTCTATTGGTTTGAGTCTTCTAACTTTTTTGCTTGATGAGTCTGCTTAATAGTTTATCAATTTTGTTTATCTTCTCAAAGAACCAGCATTTAGTTTTATTGATCTTTGCTGTTGTTTCCTTCATTTCTTTTTCATTTTTTTCTGGTCTGATCGTTATGATTTCTTTCTTTCTGCTAAATTTGGGGGTTTTTTGTTCTTCTTTCTCTAATTGCTTTAGTTGTAAGGTTCGGGGTTTTTTTTGAGATGTTTCTTGTTTCTTGAGGTAGGATTGTATTGCTATAAACTTCCCTCTTAGAACTGCTTTTGCTGCATCCCATAGGTTTTAGGTTGTTGTGTTTCATTCTCATTTGTTCTAGGTATTTTTTGATTTCCTCTTTGATTTCTTCAGTGATCTCTTGGTTATTTAGTAGTGTAATGTTTAGCCTCCATGTGTTTGTATTTTTTAGTTTTTTTTCCTGTAATTGATATCTAGTCTGATAGCATTGTGGTTGGAAAAGATACTTGATATGATTTCAATTTTCTTAAATTTATTAAGGCTTGATTTATGACCCAAGATATGATATATCCTGGAGAATGTTCCATGAGTACTTGGGAAGAAAGTGTATTCTGTTGTTTTTGGATGAATGTCCTATAAATATCAGTTAAGTCCATCTTGTTTAATGTGCCATTTAAAGCTTGTGTTTCCTTATTTATTTTCATTTTGGATGATCTCTCCATTGGTGAAAGTGGGGTGTTAAAGTCCCCTACTATGATTGTGTTACTGTCGATTTCCTGTTTTATGGCTGTTAGCATTTGCCTTATATATTGAGGTGCTCATATGTTGGGTGCATAAATATTTACAGTTGTTATACCTTCTTATTAGATTGATCCCTTGATCATTATGTAGTGTTCTTCTTTGTCTCTTGTAATAATCTTTATCTTAAAGTCTATTTTGTCTGATATGAGAACTGGTACTCCAGCTTTCTTTTGATTTCCATTTGCATGGAATATCTTTTTCCATCCCCTCACTTTCAATCTATATGTGTCCCGAGGTCTGAAGTGGGTCTCTTGTAGACAGCATATATATGGGTCTTGTTTCTGTATCCATTCAGCCAGTCTATGTCTTTTGGTTGGAGCATTTAATCCATTTACATTTAAGGTAGTTATCAATATGTATGTTCCTATTTCCATTTTCTTAATTGTTTTGGTTTTGTTATGGTAGGTCTTTTCCTTCTCTTGTTTTTCCTGCCTAGAGAAGTTCCTTTAGCATTTATTGTAAAGCTGGTTTCGTGGTGCTGATTTCTCTTAGCTTTTGCTTGTCTATAAAGGTTTTAATTTCTCCATCAAATCTGAGTGAGATCCTTGCTGGGTAGAGTAATCTTGGTTGTATGTTTTTCCCTTTCATCACTTTAATTATGTCCTGCCACTCCCTTCTGGCTTGCAGAATTTCTGCTGGATGATTAGCTGTTGACCTTATGGGGGTTCCCTTATATGTTATTTGTTGTTTTTCCCTTGCTGCTTTTAATATTTTTTCTTTGTATTTAATTTTTGATAGTTTGATTAATGTGTTTCTTTGCATGTTTCTCCTTGGATTTATCCTGTATGGGACTCTCCGCTTCCTGGACTTGATTGACTATTTTCTTTCCCGTATTAGGGAAGTTTTCAACTGTGATCTCTTCAAATATTTTCTCAGTCCCTTTCTTTTTCCCTTCTTCTCCTGGGACCCATATAATTTGAATGTTGGTGCATTTAATGTTGTCCCAGATGTCTCTGAGACTGTCCTCAATTCTTTTCATTCTTTTTTCTTTATTCTGCTCTGCGGTAGTTATGTCCGCTCTTTTATCTTCCTGGCCACTTATCCGTTCTTCTGCCTCCGTTATTGTGCTATTGATTCCTTCTAGAGAATTTTTCATTTCACTTATTGTGTTGTTCATCATTGTTTGTTCGCTCTTTAGTTCTTCTAGGTCCTTGTCAAACGTTTCTTGTATTTTCTCCATTCTATTTCCAAGATTTTGGATCATCTTTACTATCATTACTACAAATTCTTTTTCCGGTAGACTGCCTATTTCCTCTTCATTTGTTTGGTGGTGAGTTTTTGCCTTGCTCCTTCATCTGTTGTTTATTTCTATGTCTTCTCATTTTGCTTAACTTACTGTGTTTGGGTTCTCCTTTTCACAGGCTGCATGTTCGTAGTTCCCTTTGTTTTTGGTGTCTGCCCCCTGTGGCTAAGGTTTGTTCAGTGGGTTGCATAGGTTTCCTGGTGGAGTGGTCTGGTGCCTGTGTTATGGTGGATGAGGCTGGATCTTGTCTTTCTGGTGGACAGGACCACATCCTGTGGTGTATTTGGGGTGTTTGTTAACTTATTATGATTTTAGGCAGCCTCTCTGCTAATGAGTGGAGTAGTGTTCCTATCTTGCTAGTTGTTTGGCATGGCGTGTCCGGCAGTGTAGCTTGCTGGTCATTGAGTGGAGCTGGGTCTTAAAGTTGAGGTGGACACCTCTGGGACAGCTTTTGCTGTTTGATATTACGTGGAGCTGGGAAGTCTCGGGTGCACGAGTGTCCTGAACTCGGCTGTCCCACCTGAGAGGCACAGGCCTGACACCCAGCCAGAGCACCAAGACCCTGTCTGCCACAAGGTTCAGAAGAAAAGGGGGAAAAAATAAGGAAAGAAAGGAAAAATAAAAAAAATAAAATAATGTTATTAAAATTAAAAAAATATTAAAAATTAAAAAAAAGTAATAAAAAAAGAAAGAAAGAAAGAAGAGAGCAACCAAAGCAAAAAACTAATCTACCAATGATAACACGTGCTAAAAGCTATACTAAAAAAATAAACAAACAAAAAACCAAACAATCAGAAAACAGACAGACAGAACCCTAGGACAAATGGTAAAAGCAAAGCTATACAGAGAAAATCACACAAAGAAGCATACACATACATACTCACAAAAGAGAAAAAGGAAAAAAAAATATATCTATATATTAAAAAAAAAAAGAAGAGAGCAACCAAATCAATAAACAAATCTACTAGTGATAATAAACTCTAAATACTAAACCAAGATAAGCATAAAACCAGAAACAAATTAGATGCAGAAAGAAAACCCCAAGTCTACAGTTGCTCCCAAAGTCCACCACCTCAATTGTGGGAAGATTCATTGTCTATTCAGTTATTCCAGAGATGCAGGGTACATCTAGTTGATTGTGGAGGTTTAATCCGGTGCTCCTGAGGCTGCCGGGAGAGATTTCCCTTTCTCTTCTTTGCTCACAGACCTCCTGGGGTTCAGCTTTGGATTAGGCCCCGCCTCTGCGTGGAGGTCGCCTGAGGGTGTCTGTTCTTGCTCAGACAAGACAGGGTTAAAGTAGCAGCTGATTAGGGAGCTCTGGCTCACTGAGGCCTGGGGGGAGGGAGGGGGTGCGGAATGCAAGGCGTGACATTGCAACAGCCTGAGGCACGCCGTGTATTCTCCCAGGGAAGTTGTCCCTGGATCACGGGACCCTGGCAGTAGCAGGCTGCACAAGTTTCCGGAAGGGGAGGTGTGGTTACTGACCTGTGCTTGCACACAGGCTTCTTGGTGGCTGCAGCAGCAGCAGCCTTAATATTTCATGCCCATCTCAGCCGTCCGTGCTGATAGCCGCAGCTTGCGCCCGTTGCTGGAGCTTGCTTAGGTGGTGCTCTGAATCTCCTCTCCTCACGCACCCCAAAACAATTGTCTCTTGACTCTTAGGCAGTTCCAGACTTTTTCCCCGACTCCCTTCCAGCTAGCTGTGGTGCACTAGCCCCCTTCAGTCTGTGTTCACACAGCCAACCCCAGTCCTCTCCCTGGGATCTGACCTCCGAAGCCCGAGCCTCAGCTCCCAGCCCCGCCTGCACCAGCGGGTGAGCAGACAAGCCTCTCGGGCTGGTGAGTGCCAGTCATCACCGATTCTCTGTGTGGGAATCTCTCCGCTTTGCCCTCTGCACCCCTGTTGCTGTGCTCTCCTCCATGGCTCTGAAGCTTTCCCCCCCCACATGCCCCCAGTCTCTGCCAGCGAAGAGGCTTCCTAGTGTGTGGAAACCTTTCCTCCTTCACAGCTCCCTCCCTGAGAGGCAGGTCCCATCCCTATTCTTTTGTCTCTGTTTTTTCTTTTTTCTTTTGCCCTACTCAGTTACATGGGGAGTTTCTTGCCTTTTGGGAAGTCAGAGGTCTTCTGCCAGCATTCAGTAGGTGTTCTGTAGGAGTTGTTCCACATATAGATGCATTTCTGATGTATTTGTGAGGAAGAAGGTGATCTCCACATCTTACTCTTCCACCGTCTTGAAGGTCTCGAAATTTGGCAGATTTGACAAGCTATTTTGAGTAGCTTTAAGTTGATTTTCTTTCCTAGAATGGCAGTTAGCAGACCTCTGTTCTATATTAGAAAACCAGCAAGGGGACCTCTCTCCAGATTCATATATGCCACACATTTCTCCTAGGACTCATCATCTAGAAAAACCCATGAGGTCACATTCATAGTAAAAGCTCAAATTCCATTAGTTTTACTGACCTTCCTCACCTGTTGGCAAAGGACGTTCAGCCCCCTGCCAGCCCACCCACCAATATTTCTGGGACTCTCTATGGGGTGTCTTAAATGGGCTCCCAGAGTTTTCACCCTGGACACACCCAGCAACACTGGGCAATTTTGTCCTCCCATTGCTCTTCTGTGCACAGTGCTTCCCTGACACGGCTCTGCATACCCTTTCCTGGCCTTGGGCTCGCCTTTCTCCATGTTCCTTCACTGCCATTCCAGTCCCTCCTGCGCTCTGCTCTGCACAGTTATCAGCTGGACTGCTAAGAAGACCTGAGGCTCCATCATACCAAATCTACCTGGTCAGTGTCAGGGGAATGAGGAAGGATAGGAAGTGAGGAAGGAGATAGATTTTCTCCCCTTTGCCTAATGCCGTGGTAGGGTAGGATCACAACAGATGTATTATACAATTTAGTAGACATAATTATTTTAATTAGCAATTATAGATCCATCTCGCTTTCTTGGGCTTCTATATTTATGTCCAGGAGGCTAGGGCAGGGACAAGTTGGAAATGTGTTTACCACAATGTACCCAGTATCCCTACTACATTCTGATACCTAAGCCTTTGTAATAGGATCAGCTCACCTTCACCTTTTCCCTTAGCATAAGCTTCCTACAAGTAGACTTTTCAGCCTCCATCCAGAAAATCTTTATTAATATGACCTGGTGACTGCATCTTATGCTGACCCTGTCTGTCCCTTCTTTAATTCTCTAGTCACCACCGTAGTTACAAATGCTGCTAAGCATACTCAACTTCAAAGCCTTGTCACGGGCCTTTTATTTTTGCTCTTCTTGCTACAGCCTGGCCTTTCCCGGGTGTGCAAGTCACAGTTGGTAGTGATAGGGACCAGACGATACCCCAGCGACACATGAAACGTTTTTACCAGGATGTGGTTTGATGATTTTGCTTGGGTATTTTGTTTTTGTTATTTTTTCCTTTGGAATGTGAGTTGTGGCTAAGAATTATTTCCCTGATTACATTTTTGCTATCTCTCTGCATTTGGAGAGTTCAAAAATATACAGAGACATAAATAACATGCTTGTGAACTACTTCTCAAGCTAGCTAATAGGCTCTTGTAGGGTGACTTTTAGCTGTGACCTTTTGTCTATTCAATAAATATGCTTTTATTATGTCCAAAGTATCATGCTGACATCTTGGTCATACCACTTTTACCAAGGCATCGTTATTCTAGATCTTTAAAAAACGTAAATGTTTATAGACATAATTCAGTGAACATTACAGGAAAAATGCCCACCCTCACACTGGTGTTCGCATCATAATGTGGTGGAGTGTGCATGAGTTTATGGTCACTAGCTGCAGTGCACTGTGCACCATTCATAGGCTGTTAATATTTAAAATATTTATTGTGTTTTTCTCATTGTAGAATTGTTGAATGGTCATTGTAGAGAATTTGAACAATATAGAAAAGGACAAGAAAGAAATTAAAAATCATCCATAATCTTACCATCATATACATCTCACTCTTCATTTCACAGCTGTGGAAAAGGAACGGTATATCTAAAACTGACACTCAAGTCGTTAATTTCAGCATCATAACTATAACTAGACAGTCTGCCTGTTAGTAATATCTGCCAGACTCAGAACCTGGTAATGATTTCATACTCAGTGGTTCTAAGCCTTGCAGCTCTCTAGTCCTGAGGTGTCTATTTTTTTTCTTTCTGTATTTGTACTTACTTTAGGTTATCTTCACCAGTCCCTGGACTTAGAACTTATGTATCTCTCCAACCCTGGCCACTCCCTGGAATCTTAACTCATGGACCAAACTGCCATCTTAGCATCTCCATTTAGATGTCTAACAGGCTCTCAAACTTAACAAGGCCAAAGCTGAAACCCTGATGTTCCTTTCTCCAGATTTTTTCCCAGGCAGTTTTCCACATCTTAAGGAGGAGCATCACATCCACCTAGGGACTCAGGTCAGAGTCTGAGAAGTTGTTCCTGATTGCTCTCCTTCCCTCTCCCTTTCCCCCCATCTAGAAAGAGAAAGATTTGGGGTAATGCCAGATTTCTCTGGGCCAGGCCATTATTGAAGAATGTAATTTATAGGGGTCAGTTCTCCCCCTGCTAGAAGGAAATGGAATCCTGTCAACTCCCATGCTGGGGGTAGGCATGACTTTGGCAGAACAAATGTATTCCATATTGGAAGAAAGGCAGAACCCTTATGGATGACCCAGCAATAGGTAGCAGACTTCAACAACTGCTGTTTTTGGCAGCAAAAATCAACCCCACGGGCTGAAATTTTCAAGTGGGGGCCTTCCGAGTAGCTGCCAATAAAGAGTGTTCAGTAAGCTGAGCAAAAAGCAAAGTTCCCCATGAGCCAAGAAACTAGAGAACCTGGGTCAAAAGAGGTCAGAACCCAGAAGAGTGGGTTGTCTTCTCGGGGTGATAGGTTAATCCATTTCCCTTCTTCTTCCACAGGAATCTTGCTGGAATAAGCTGTTGGGTGGGGGCGGCAGGGGAGGGGGCTGAGAAAAAAGTGGGAAGAAGGGAGGGTAGGGAGACACTGGCACAGTGCTCTTCCGGGGGACAGTTGCTCTGGGAGGCACACTTTGTGTTGTGCAGACTGCCCTGCACACTGGGGGATGTGAACATCTCTGATCTTGAATCCTGGAAGTAAATGAGAGTAAAGGCCAGAAGTGTCTATTAGTCATTGTGATAACTGAAAATGTCTCTACACAGTTCTGCGGATCTGGAGCAGTCCCAGCTTCCTTGGAGTCTCTTGAGAGTCTCTTGGAGGCTCTTTTCTTAGGAAGGAAAGAAATCTTAAGAGAGATTTGAAGGAAAGATATGTGTGTGTGTTTGTGCATTTGTGTGTATGTGTATGAGAGAGAGAGATTGATTGATTGATTGATTGATTGATTGATTGATTGACTGATTGGTGAGAGAGCGATTTTTCCCATCTGGGGTGGCCAGACTTAGGATGTGGAGACTCTTGGGATCAAGAGCAACCTCTGCTTCAGGATCCTCAAGGATCCTAAGACAGGGCAGAGTGTCCATCACCAGGGTCCTAGGGGAGAACTCCTCCATCCTCAGCTGTCAGAGAGTTCTGGGGCCCAGCCAAGATTAGATTTGTTTTGCCATATGCATCTAAGATCCTGTTGGAGTAGGATTCCGTTACAAACACTTAAAATAGCCAGAGTGTGTGACACACAGGAACATCTGTGATGTCATTTTCTCTGAGATACATTCCACCGGCCTGAGTAATGCTACCTAAATAACATATGTTCTAGCTCTCTGCAGCCTGTGCTTGGGACTAGGAATCACTTTGCTGATCACACTCATATGGAAAGATGGGTACAAGGGATAATCTTAGACAGCTTAGACTCAAACCTGTCATGAATATTTAATTTTATAAATACACCAACATGCAGCATCCCCTTAGGCTGGTTATTTCACTTCTCTGACCCTCAGTTTTCCTATCTGTAAAACAGAGCTATTGATACTTACTTTAAAATGCTGTAGGAAAGAATGGATGAAATAATTATGTAAATTATCTAATACAGATTTTGTGACTCTATAAACCTTAATTCCCCAACTAGCCAGATAGTCCTGGAGTAAGGAAACTACTTTTGACCTTATATAGTTTTATAAAACTTTATCTTCTTCAGGTACTTTCCAGCCTTCCTCTTGACCTTCCCATGATTTTGCACAGCCACCACTAGACAACTCAGAAGAATGACTCTTACCCTTATCCAGTAGATTACACATCACACTACAATTTAACCTGGAGCATCAGACAATATGGGGATGTGAGCAGGAGAAGGGGTTCTGTAATTTTTCTAGAGCTGAAGAAAGGAGGCAGTATACACGTTAATCTGGGCATCAGATGCCAATTTTGTTGTAACAAATTGGTGGAAACAAAGAGGAAGGGAAAAAAATTGCACTCTGAACTGATTCGGGCAGCACCAGCATCTGTACTCCTTATTGCACGACTAAGCATTTGTTTGCTGTCCTGTAAGCTAACCTTGCTGCCAGATACCTTTAAATATCTGTGAAAAACTCCAATAATTGGAGAGATTCCTTGAGAGGCATGCAGAAGTTACAGAAGTCAAGGATGTCAGTAACAATGTAAACATTAAGATGATAAAAATGAGGTTGGGACACATGCAGTCAGATGTCAAAATGGAACGGGCTGTTAATGGTGCTTCCTTTTGCTGCTCTTTTCTCTTTCCCACGTCCTTTCTTATTTAGCGTCTCATCTCTTTCCCCCAACCCCTGTCTCTTTGGTTCCCTTATCTTCTTCCAGAAACACAGCCCCTATACTCCCCCTACCCCCAGATATATCTTGAACACTACTAATATCCCCATATCACAGAATGGGCATTAAAAAGTATCTTTGTAATAAAGTTTATATAGAACATGAAGCTAAAAAAATAATTACAAGAATTACTGAAGCAAAAAATGTACTAAGGTCCCAAGGTTCTCACTTAGTAATTAACCCAGACAAAGGCACACTTTCCAAAACTGCCTTCATTTCATGTAAAAGTGCCAAAATTAATGAACTATTCAACTAATCTACCTCAGCTGGAGTCTCAAAAATATGGTACCTAGTTCTTAGCAGAGGTACTTTTTCTTTTTAATAAAGCAGAAAAACTGGGAAATGAGCCAATGGCTTCTGCCTCTCCTGCGATATCTTCTGTCTTGGCCCCGAGGTTAAATATACTCACGGCAGACACAGGCACAGGCATAGATGACCTCATAGGGGCTGAAAAAGAAATTAGAAACAGCAAGGGAGGCAAAAAAATAAAGAATGGATCATTGCTGAGATTTGTGTCATATTTGAGCAAAGTAATAATAGCTGAGCATTAATTGGATACTCATCATATATGTGTGAGCCCCTGTGCTGAGTGCTTTTCAGGCATTATTTATCTATTTCTCATGCAGCTCTAAAACGTAGGTAATGATGATAATAGCAAACATCCAAGGGGCATGTATTATGTGTTAGGTAGAGTTCTAAGCGCTTTGTAAATGTCAACTCATGAGATCTTTGTAACAATCATGTGAGATAAGTACTATTAGTATTCCTGTTTTACATATAAGGAAACTGAGGCACAGAGAATTTCAGCAACTTGTCCAAGATCATAGTTAATAGGTAGTGGACCTAGAATTTTAACCTAGGAAGAGTTGGTATCAAATAGTGCAGGGACCACTAAGTGATAGTATTATTAGCCTAATTTCTCTGAGGTTAAAAGGATGATTGGCATTTTATACCCAAAGTTTTTGTATACTTGGTACCCAAAATTTATGCCTTCTGAGTTGCCAAGATTAATATTGTTGAAGGGAGAGAAAAGACCAAGGTGACCCCAACTAGGGCAGGAATGGGGGGGTAATATGTGGAGAAGATGTGCCTTGTGAAGGCAAAGAAGGTGACAGAAAACCAGGAAACATGCACCCTATTTAAGGGCGACGCACTCTAGCTGATTTTAGGTGGGAAAAAAATGCACTTTGTATGACCTGGCAGTGTCTTCAGCCTTGGTCCCTGAGAGACTGAGTCTGAGTTGCTTGGTAGCTGCACTGTGTCCAAATAGCCTCACCTTTTATCTAGACTGGATACCTAAGTGCTGCTCTTGTCCTTCTAGCATTCTTTCTCCACCTAACAGCCAAGAGGGAGCTTTTAAAAGGGTAAATCAAATTAGGAGGCTCCCCTGTTGGAAATCATCCAAAACCTTCCATCCCACTTGGAATAAAATGCAGACTCCTCACCTTGGGGTTCAGGGCCCTATATGCCTCACGCTTTGCCTAGCTAGGTGGGACATTTTAGTCGTGAAAAGGATGTTACAAAATGGGTATACATTACCTGGCTAAAATGTTTTCCTTAATATAATATTATGCACTATCCAACATGATGGGGAAATTTGCATTCATATGCTTAGTAGTTTTCAAAGATTTAACTGAAAAAAAATATCACACAGTTTTTTTTCTCAAACAGTTATTTAATTTCAGTGTTTGCCTGTGTACTGCCCCAGAACTAGAAAGCTCATAGTTGTAAAATCCTAACTTGGTTTCAATGTACTAAGCCAAAAATACATTTCAAGTCCCTCCTTGAAAAGCAGTGATGCACCCTGCATATTAAATATCTTTCAGAGTTGCCTGTGAAGAAATTACAGGTTGAATGCGAAGGGAATCAGAATATGCCACTTTGGCATAGGAAGTCTTTTGAGCCAAAGGCAGTTGAGAATCAAGAGATCAGGAAGAGTTCTCTGCTTTCCTTTTATTTACCTAAAATGAAGGCGTAAATTTCCCTTTGAGGAAGGAACTCCCCTTCCCTCCCTCCCCCACCCAAGTACCAGGGAGAGAAGAGCAGACTCATCCCGGAAGATGGGGAATTAACACCGAGAGAAGTTTGCAGAAACAGACCTTTGCTAGTATAAGAGCTTCTCTTCCATTAGTTCCCCCATATATTTCCTAGTTACTTCCTCACAATGTAGTGACCCCTGAAGCCCAAATAAGGGTCTAAGCTGTGAGTCTAACTGCTTCTTTGATTTTCATTTCTTTTCTGTGAGCTCCATGCACGTAAATCTTAATGAGAGCTGTGTACCTTTTCTCCTGTTAATTTGAGGGGCCCCAATCACTACCTAAGAAGGTAAAGGAAAAGTTTTTCTTTCCCAGCAAATGCATTTATAATTGTAACATCCGAACGTGCGTTTGTAAATGAAACCAACAGACATGTGATAACACACTACAAAGGAAGTGCTGGACTATAGTCAGAGCTAACAAAGGGGTGTCAGAAAAACTCAACCTTTCATCCACATCCACGGCATAACTGGAGGATTTTTCAGAGAAGTAGTTAGAGCTGTTGACGACCTTCGGATCCTTTCCCCGTCCTCTAAAAAGAGGTAAGGAGTGGGAGTACATGAGTACTTTCTTCTTTCTCTCCATTCAAGGGAGATTTAAAGGTGTCAAATAAAAGCGAATTCAGACTTAAGTAGGGAGAGCCCTTATTTGTGAATCTTTGCAATAGGGAGAATGTTCTGACCTCAGGATGTGCGAGGGCCTTAAAATTCAATAGAAAAAGAATTTTCTTTTATAGGGGATAGTAAACAGGACTAGCAGGAACTCTGTGGGGAGCAGGGCAAGTGGTGAGGGTAAGCAGATAGCATGATCAGGGAAGTTGAACAGGAAATGTTTCTCTATGTGATTAGCTGATTCTCAGAATGATGCTGTTAAGGGGAGTGTTTTGCTTTAGTGCTTGCTCAGACTTGGGGGCAAGCCAGAGTTTAGGGACATATAGGGAAGAGAGAAGCCTGACCAAAGTCTGGTCAAGCCACAGTTTAGTGGTTAAGTGATGGGCAATTTCAAGCCCTTGGCCAAAAGGAATCATTAGAAGAGCTTAATGCATTTTGGCAGAGAGACTGTGGACTGGGCTCTGCTTTCTGTGAGAAATAGGTAAAGTGAGAGGCTGGCCTCATTGTCCTACCCTTTGGAAAATAACCACACTTACAGACTTAGTTGGGAGAAATGTGTGAGTTTTCCCTGGGCTTATTGCAAAAGAAGTCTTAACTCAGAGGACCATCAGGAAGAACAAATGGACTTCGGTCGAGAGAAGCTGATGGTATTGCTGGATTCTTAAAGTTTGAAACAGAAGGGTAGAAATGTGCTAGTCTTTATCAAAGGCATAGCAGGTTGGAGATCCTCAGAGATTGGGGTCTACAAAGAACTCATAAAGGAACTTCATAGAGAACAAATTAGTTTTCAACACTCACCAGGTTCAGAGAGCTCTGATGCCAGATCAATATGACAATTAGGTATGAACTTCGCTGTGCCCCTTTGCATTCCTTCTACTCCTCTGCTTCTCTAGATGTCATAAATCAGTGAGCATAATGTATAAGGAAGAGGAGAAACCTGCCTACTGAAAGATTTTAAATTAAAAGTAAAATTGACTCCAAAGAACCAAACAGGGAAGGCAATGGCTTGGAGCAAGGAAGGCATGTATTCCAAACTTTGGGAATATTCAACCCACAAGGTAGATTACCTAACTGTGTAAATGTTACTTATATAAAAGTGCTATCAAAATAAAGGATAAATTTCAACAATGTGTGCAGCATTTTTATTTAATAAATGTTTGTAATTTATTTTTAAAAGTTTATTAGCAGTGAGGTGGATGGACCTTGAGTCTGTCATACAGAGTGAAGTAAGTCAGAAAGAGAAAAACAAATACCGGATGCTAACACATATATATGGAATCTTAAAAAAAAAAAAAGAAGGTACTGATGAACCTAGTGGCAGGGCAGGAGTAAAGATGTACACATAGAGAATGGACTTGAGGACATGGGGGCAGGGAGGGGGAAGCTGGGGCGAAGTGAGAGTGGCATGGACATATATACACTACCGAATGTAAAATAGATAGATAGTGGGAAGGAACAGCATAGCCCAGGGAGATCATCTAGGTGCTCTGTGTCCACCTAGAGGGGTGGGATAGGGAGGATGGGAGGGAGGCTCAAGAAGGAGGGGATATGGGGATATATGCATATGCATAGCTGATTCAATTTGTTGTACAACAGAAACTAACACAGCATTGTGAAGCAGTTATACTCCAATGAAGATGTATTTAAAAAAAAAAAGTCATTGTCGAAAATATTGTGTCCTTTAATCACTTCTAAGGCCTTGCCACCTGTTTATCTCCCTATACTATAACGGAGACAGTGATTTCCCTTTTGTTTGGAGAATATTTTTGTTAACAGTTGGTTAATAAATAGTTCAGACTGTTTAGAAAACTGTTGAGAAGCGTGGAAGCCAAAGCAATCAAATGGCTGAGTCATCTGTTAGGATCCTCAAACCTTTTTGAATGCCTTTGGCTGGAGTCCCAATTAACAGAGTATGATGACTAATCGCATCAATTCTCCTTCCGCCACACCAAGTACTCCTAGGATTGCATCTCATAGAAGCTTCCTGTAGCTACTGTCTACAATATTTTGAAGTCTCAATATTGATTTCTTCCTGAGGGGTTCCCTTGAGGTATCGTGCTTACCTCATCCAATGCCAACACCCAGCTCACTTGAGGACAGTCAATGATTTATTCTGGTCCTGATCAAATTGCTTGGTGTTTCTGTGATTATGCAGCTTCCCAGACTGGGAGCAATCAGGCAGAGAATTATCAGGACATTGACAGATTAGCCTCATCAGTTACCTGCTGTGACCACCAGCATTCTGTATGTTAATAAGGAAAAAATAGCCTGCTGATTGTCATTTAAATTACATGAGGATATATTTGTCTTTTGGAACTCCAAGGCATTTAAATGTGATGTAAGATCAAAATTCATTAAAGAAAAAGAAGAGATGTTCCAGCAAACATTGCCCAAGAGTCTGACTATAACACTTGCACAGTGGAGAAGACAAATACATTTTGTGCTTAATCATTTTCAATATGGAACACAATTTAATCCAGTCAGTATTTATTGAGCACTTACTATGGGCAAAACACTGTGTTAGGCCCTGCAGAAAAGAAAAAAAAGAGATGTGGGGACCACAAATCTCAAGAGTCAGTCATTGAAACCAACATGAAAATAAACATAGTCCAAGGCAGACTGTAACATATGATGCAAAAAAAAAAGAACCACAGAACGTCCAACCTGAAAAGACCACATTATGCTGGAGCAATCAGTAAAGTTCTTGTGGAGAGGGAAAATATCTGAGTTAGCTTTTTAGAAGATAAAAATTGGAAGAAAGGAATTACAAGTAGAAAATACATGCAACACAAAGGCATGAGAATGGGTGTGGCAGATGCTTGAAGGTGCTCCTATCACATCCTACCGGAAGGTACTTTTCCAGTACACACTGTGGCTTCTCACTGCCAGTTCTGAAAGTCTCCTGAGAGCTTTCTTGGGCCATGGGGCATGGTTGGTGAGCACCCAGGGCAGGCCAGAAGGACCTGGCTGGGGGTGGGAATGCCCTAAAGAAAAGGGAGATGCAACTTTGAGCTTGGTGTGTAAGATGGTTGCAGTTTAGGTGAAAGCTGCAGATGACATTTGTGAAGCAAAGAGCAGCATGACCAAAGGTGGAAGAAAGAATAAGAAAGATTTGTGTAGGTGATAGTGTGCATACTGGGTTGGCAGGAGCAGGAATCATTGAAAGTAGATTTGGAAAAGGGAAATGGACTCAGATCTGGCAGGGCTTTGGCTGACAGGGGGAGGCAATGTCCTCCAAACATTGTTCCAAGCTACCTACCATCTTCTCACTTACACGATGCAGCAGAATCCCAACCAGTCTCCTGGAATCCATCTGTACTGCTTACAACAGGGGAAGTGATATTTTTAAAAAATTACTGAACTAAGCATGTCACTTCCCTGCTAAAACCCCTTCCTAGCTTTGCTTTGCTATTAGGAGAAAGACAAAACCTTTAAGATGGCCTATGAGGCTCCTGGGATCAGGTTTCTGCCGACCTCCACAGCTCCATCTCATCCCCTTCACACTCTATTCAGCTCTCCCCCTTTCACACTTTCCCCTCATGCTCTTTGTTCAGCCACACTGGCCTTGATTCTGTTCCTCGCATCACCCAGAAGCCTTGGCTTGTGTTATTTCCTCTGCCCAGAGGACTCTTCCCCTTCACTTCTCTGACCTAATTAACCAATCTCTATCTTACATACTGCAGCTCACATAAGACCTTCCAGGGGAAGCTTTCCCTTATTTCCTACACTAAATCTCCTGTTATATGCTCACAAAACACCCTGTGCCTTTCTCTCATAAGTCAGAATCTCAGTCTGTGGTTACCTGTTTATCTACTTGACTATTTTAATTCCATCCTCTCCTACCAGACTGTGAGCACCCAGAGGGAAAAAACATGTCTCTGCTCACCATTATATCTTCTGAACTTAGCACAGTGCCTGCCAGAGTTAACAAAGATCTCTTGGATGAATGCATGGTTGAATGAATAGGTTGGTGAATGAATAATAAGAAATCTATTAAAATTTTTGACCATTTGATATCTACTTTCTCATTATTATAAAGCTTGGGAAATGTTAGTTGCTTGTTTTATTTAAGAGCTTCCTATGTCTTTCTTCATCCAGTTAGCTTATTTTTAGAACTACTATTCATGAGTTGGAAAACCAATTGTACAGCTACCCTCATCTTTTTTTTTTTTGCGGTACGTGGGCCTCTCACTGTTGTGGCCTCTCCTGTTGCAGAGCACAGGCTCTGGACACCTAGGCTCAGTGGCCATGGCTCACAGGCCTAGCCGCTCTGCGGCATGTGGGATCTTCCCGGACCGGGGCACGAACCCGTGTCCCCTGCATCGGCAGGTGGACTCTCAACCACTGCGCCACCAGGGAAGCCCTACCCTTATCTTTTATTCCTGAGTCTTGCTTGTTTTAAAAACGAAGAGAGAAAAGTAAACACTCCAATTTTGTGGTTCAGTTCACATTTCAGTTTTTCTCTTCTCTGTTTTATTCTGAACATTGTAAATGGTTTGAAAAACCAAGCTTTTGCATTTATATTGCTCTTTTCATCTACAGATTTATAAGAGCTTTAAAAACATGTATTAATACTTACAATAGCATTCCAAACTACAAAAATTTAGCCACATTAAAGCTCCTTTAAGATATAGATGCTGTTAACAGGTTCACAATACAGCAGCAACAATTTCAAGTACAAATTGGGGGTTTTGATTAAACCCTCTAAATTGACTAATGGTGAATTCCTCCTAGAGGCACTCAGCATTCCAACTCCAACAATAATGATGTCTCTTCAAAGAATACATGGATTTAGAAAGCTCTAGTTTGAAAACTCAAGGATTTGAAACATTTGCAAATAAAAAAGGGTAGCATAACATTTACTCTTCTGTTTCTAACTTCTTGAGAAGTGTTCTTGGATTTTTAGCCCTACGTTTTTTCCTAATATATACAAATAAAACTATAAATTTTCCTTCAAGCACAGGCTTTTGCTATACCCTGTGAATTTTGATATGCCATATTTCAGTTATTTTTCACTTCAAAACATTTTCTAATTTCCATTGGAACTTCTTTCTTTGACTCATGGGTTCTTTACAAATGCATTGCTTAGTTTCCAAACATTTGGCCATTTTCTAGTTACCTTTTTATGTTATTATTGATTTCAGTTTTAATTCTACTGTGATAAGAGAACATTCTCTGTATGATTTCAGTCCTTTGCAGTTTAAGACTAGCTGCATGGTCTATATGTACATTTTTGTAAGTGTTCTGTGGGCATTAAAATGAATGTTCTTAAAAGTATGTATTGTTATAAATATGTCCATTAGATAAAGTTTATTAGTTGTGTTATTCAGATCTTTTATATCCTTCCTAAATTTACTTTAGTCTATTTTAACAGTTACTGAGAAATGCTTACTAAAATCTCCAACCATACTTGTGAATTTGCCAAATTTTATTAATTCTGCCAGTTTTTACTTAACATATTTTCTTACGCTATTGGTGCATATACGTTAAGAATTATATCTTCTGGAAAGGTTGGCACTTTCAATATCATATATTCTCTCTTTAGCCTCATTTTAACATAGCTGCATTCGGGTTTCTTTTTTGGTGGGAAAGTAATTTTATGTGTTTTTTTATTTCCATCCTTTTACTTTCAACTTTTCTCCTTATATTAAATGTGTTTCTTCTAAGCAACATATAGTTTTTTGTTATCTGTTCTTACAGTCTTTGCCTTTTAATTAGAATATGTGCTTCATTTACATTTAATGTATTTGTTGACATATTTGAGTTTTCTCTTTGTCACACCTAATATTCATTCCTGGTTTCTCCTTTCTAGTTATCTTTTGGGACAGTGTAGTATTTTCTTTTGTTTTCCCATTTCTTTATCTCTGTTGCCTTGTTAACACATTCTTTCATCATTCATTTAGTGGTGACATTAGAGAATATAATATACATCCTTAACTTTTGTTAACGTCATCTGTAATTTAGTCATTTTAAACTTCCTGACAGTGTAAAAAATATTAAAACACTTGAACTCCATTTAAGTCCTTCCTTCTTTTTATGCTATTCTAATTTGCATTTCAATTGTACATATATAGTTTAGGCATAACGTCGTTTTTACTGTATTATAAAATTAACATTTACTTAGATTTTCCTCATGTATTTACCCTTTTCAGTGTCTTTGTTTCCTTCTATTCCATGTCTCCAACTGAGATATCTTTTTTCCTACTTAAAGGACCTTCCTTAGTATTTCTTTTACTATAGGTCTTCTGGTGGTAGAAAATACTTTTTGGTAGAAAATGTATTTATTTTGCCTTTACTTTTTTTCTGTGCATTTTAAAAGACTTTTATTTTGAAATATTTATAAATTCCCTAGAAGTTACCAGAATAGCATAGAGAGGTGCCGTGTAATCTTTATCCAGTTTCCTCCGATGGTTACATTTTGCATAATTGTGATAGACAGAATTTTAGTGATGCCTCCTCAAGATTCCCAGCCCCTGATTATTCAAACACTAATCCAGGTACTGCTGTGAAGGAAATATGCAGATGTCATAAAGTTTATGGATCTTAAAATAGGGACATTAATCCTGGATTGTCAAGGTGGGCATAATCTAATCACTTGAGCCCTTGAAAGATGAGGAATTTCTCCAACTGGAATCAGAGAGATGTGGTGGAAAAGGAAAACAGAGGATAAATGAAGCAGAGAGAGAAGTCAGAGAGATTCAGAGAGTGAGAAGCATGTGACCTGCCACTACTGGCTTTGAAGATGAAGAAAGGAATCCATAAACCAAGAAATGAAGGCAACCTCTAGAAATTAAGAATGACCCCAGACAGCAGGGAAGCAGAGGTTTTTGTCTTACATCCACAAGGAACTGAATTCTTCCAATAACTTGACTGAGCTTAGAAGTGGATTTAACCCAGAACCTCTCGAAGGAGTGCAACCCTGCCAACACCTTGATTTTGGCTCCATGAAACCAGGAACAAAGAATCAGCTGAGCCACACTGTGCCCAGACTTGTGACCCAGAACTGTGAGATAATAAATTTTCATTGCTTAAGGCTACCACATTTAGGGAATTTGTTACTGAAACAATAAACAAGTACAATATCTATTGTACAGAATTAAATCTAGGAAATTGATATTTCTGTGTGTGTAGTTCTGTGACATTTTATCACATATGTAGATTCATGGAACCACCAGTGCAATAAAGATACAGAACTATTCCATCACTACAAAGATCTTCCTCATGTTACTCCTTTATAGTCACACCCTCTTCCCCCATCCATTCCTAATCCTTGACAACTACTAATATGTTCCTCACCTCTATAGTTTTTTAAGTTTTGATCATTTGCCATTGTTGTTGTTTTCTCCAGTCTATTTCTCTTTGTTGTTCAGACTGGGGAACTTCTATCGTCTTATTTTCAAGTTCACTGATTGTTTCTCTGTCTTTTCCATTCTGCTATTGAGCTCATCTAGTACGTTTTTCAGTTTGGTTTTGATTCTTCTTAACATCTTCTGTTTCTTTGCCAAGGTGTTATATTTTTTCATTTGTTTCAAGCATGTTTGTAATTACTTATTGAAGCATTTGTATGGTGGCTGCTTTGGGAAGAGGGGGTGGGATGAATTGGGAAATTGGGATTGACATATATATACTACTATGTATAAAACAGATAACTAATGAGAACCTACTGTATAGCACAGGGAACTCTACTTAATGCTCTGTGATGACCTAAATGGGAAGGAAATCTGAAAAACAGAATATGTGTATATGTATAACTGATTCACTTTGCTATACAGCAGAATCTAATACAACATTGGAAAGCAACTATACTCCAATAAGAATTAATTTTAAAAAAATCCTGGTCAGATAATTCCAGTATCTGTGTCCTCTTGGTGTTGGTGTCTGTTGATTGCAGTTTCTCATTCAAATTGAGATTTTCCAGATTCTTGTTATACCAAGTGATGTTTAAGTATACCTGTACCTTTTGGGTATTGTGTTGTGAGGCTCTGGATCTTAGTTAACTCTTCTGTATTTTAGCTGGCCTCCTCTAACACTGGGCTGGTGGGGAGAGGAGAATGCCACCTTGTTTCTATCAGGTGGGAGTGGAAGTCCAGTTCCCCATTCAACCTCTTTTGACCCTCTGGCAGGGGAAGGATTCCTTGTTATTGCAGGGCAGGGTTGGAAGTTCTGACTCTTCACTAGGCTTTCATGATACCAGGCTGGCTGGGAAGGGCAGAGATACTTTATTACTGCTTACCATTGGCTTCCACTGACACTGACACTGACACTGTGGAGGGGTGGGGGATACCAGAGGGAGGGTTGGCCTCATTACAAGTGGGCGGTAGTAGAATTCCTGATTCTCTACAAGGCTTCCTTTGATACCAGCCCATTGGGAAGTGTACCTCATTAGTGATTGGTGTGGGCGAAGTGCAGATCCTACCCCCCACCCATGGTTTCTGTTAACACCACAATTGGAAAGGAGCTTGTTACCAGTTGGTGGGAATGAAAGGCCCTGCGTACAACTTGGCCTTCTCAGACATCAGAGTGATAGCAGTTGGAGTCACTCCTAGTTACAGCCATATGAGGTGAAAGTCTAGGCTCCCCAATTAGCCTGTGTGGGTGGGATGGGTTTGGAATTCAGGTTTTCTTGTGGTCTTTGGTTTGAGTAGGGTGATTATTATATAAAAGTTTTCTGGATCCACCAGAGGGCAGACAGCAGAAGGAAGAACTACAATTCTTCAGCCTGTGGAATGACAAGCACATTCACAGAAAGATAGACAAAATGAAAAGGCAGAAGACTATGTGCCGTATGAAGGAACAAGATAAAACCCCAGAAAAACAACTAAATGAAGTGGAGATAGGCAACCTTCCAGACAAAGAATTCAAATAATGATAGTGAAGTTGATCCAGGACCTTAGAAAAAGAACGGATCGAGAAGATGCAAGAAATGTTTAACAAAGACCTAGAAGAATTAAAGAACAAACACCTAGGGAGAGGACCTTCAAGATGGCAGAGGAGTAAGACACGGAGACCACCGTCCTCCCCGCAAATACATCAAAAATACAACTACATGTGGAACAGCTCCTACAGAACACCTACTGAATGCTGGCAGAAGACCTCAGACCTCCCAAAAGGTAAGAAACTCCCCATGTACCTGAGTAGGGTAAAATAAAGAAGAAAAAACAGACAAAAGAATAGAGATGGGACCTGCATCCGGGGAGGCAGCTGTGAAGAAGGAAGTTTCCACACACTAGAAAGCCCCTTCACTGGCAGAGATGGGGAGAGGGCGGCGGGGGGGGAAGCTTTGGAGCCACGGAGGAGAGCACGGCAACAGGGGTACAGAGAGCAAAGTGGAGAGATTCCCACACAGAGGATCGGTGCCAACCAGCACTCACCAGCCTGAGAGGCTTGTCTGCTCACCCACTGGGGTGGGTGGGGGCTGGGAGCTGAGTCTCGGGCTTTGGAGGTCAGATCCCAGGGAGATGACTGGGGTTGGCTGTGTGAACACAGCCTGAAGGGGGCTAGTGCACCACAGCTAGCCAGAAGGGAGTCGGGGGAAAAGTCTGGAACTGCCTAAGAGTCAAGAGACCACAAGGAGAGGAGATTCAGAGCACCCCCAAATGAGCTCCAGAGATGGGCACGAGCTGCAGCTATCAGTGCAGAAGCCAGAGACGGGCATGAAACACTAAGGCTGCTGCTGCGGCCACCAAGAATCCTGTGGGCAAGCACAGGTCACTATCCGCACCTCCCCTCCTGGGAGCCTGTGCAGTCTGCCATGGCCAGCGTCCCATGATCCAGAGACAACTTCCCTGGGAGAACACACAGTGTGCCTCAGGCTGTTGCAACATCACACTGGCCTCTGCTGCCACAGGCTTGTCCCCGATTCCGTACTCCTCCCTCTCCCCAGCCTGAGTGAGCCAGAGCCCCCGAAGCAGCTGCTCTTTTAACCCCCTCCTGTCTGGGTGAACAACAGACCCAGAGGATGACCTACATGCAGAGGCAGGGCCAAATCCAAAGCTGAACCCCAGGAGCTGTATGAACAAAGAAGAGAAAGGGAAATTTCTCCCAGCAACCTCAGGAACAGCGGATTAAATCTCCGCAGTCAACGTGATATACCCTGCATCTGCGGAATACCTGAATAGACACCGAATCATCCCAAAATTGAGGTGGTGGACTTTGGGAATAACTGTAGACTCGGGGTTTGCTGTCGGCGACTGACAAGTTTCTGATTTTTATGTTTATCTTAGTTTAGTTTTTAGCACTTGTTATCATTGGTGGATTTGTTTATTGGTTTGGTTGTTCTCTTCTTTATTTCTTATTTTTATTACTTTTTAAATTTTTTTATTTTACTAATTAAAATTTTTTTTTAATTTTAATAGCTTTATTTTATTTTTCTTTCTTTCATTTTTTTTCCTCCCTTTTCTTGTGAGCCGTGTGGCTGACAGTGTCTTGGTGCTCCAACTGGGTATCAGGCCTGAGCCTCTGAGGTAGGAGAGCCGAGTTCAGGACATTGGACCACCAGAGACCTCCTGGCCCCACGTAATATCAATTGGCGAGAGCGCTCCCAGAGAGCTCTGACTCAATGCTAAGACCCAGCTCCATTCAACGACCAGCAAGCTCCAGTGCTGGACACCCCATGCCACACAACTAGCAAGACAGGAAAACAACCCCACCCATTAGCAGAGAGGCTGTGTAAAATCATAATAAGTTCACAGACAGCCCAGAACACACCACTGGATGTGGTCCAGCCCAACAGAAAGACGAGATCCAGCCTCATCCACCAGAACACAGGCACCAGACCCCTCCAGCAGGAAGCCTACACAACCCACCGAACCTACCTTAGCCACTGGGGGCAGACACCAAACACAACGGGAACTACAAACCAGCAGCTTGCAAAAAGGAGACCCCAAACACAGTAAGTTAAGTAAAATGAGAAGACAGAGAAATATGCAGCAGATGAAGGATCAAGGTAAAAACCCACCAGACCAAACAAATGAAGAGGAAATAGGCAGTCTTCCTGAAAAAGAGTGCAGAGTAATGATAGTAAACGTGATACAAAATCTTGGAAATAAAATGGAGAAAAATAAGAAATGTTTAACAAGGACCTAGAAGAACTAAAGAGCAAACAAAAAATGAGGAACAACACAATAAATGAAATTAAAAATGCTCTAGAAGTAATCAATAGCAGATTAACTGAGGCAGAAGAACGGATAAGTGACCTGGAAGATAAAATAGTGGAAATTACTACAGAGCAGAATAAAGAAAAAAGAATGAAAAGAATTGAGGACACTCTCAGAAACCTCTGGGACAACATTAAATGCACCAACATTCGAATTATAAGGGTCCCAGAAGAAGAAGAGAAAAAGAAAGGGAATGAGAAAATATTTGAAGAGATTATAGTTGAAAACTTCCCTAACATGGGAAAGGAAATAGTCAACCAAGTCCAGAAAGCGCAGAGAGTCCCATACAGGATAAATCCAAGGAAAAAGATGCCAAGACACATAGTAATCAAACTATCAAAAATTAAATACAAAGAAAAATGATTGAAAGCAGCAAGGGAAAAACAACAAATAGCATACAAGGGACTCTCCATAAGGTTAACAGCTGATCTTTCAGCAGAAACTCTGCAAGCCAGAAGGGAATGGCAGGACATATTTAAAGTGATGGAAGGGAAAAACCTACAACCAAGATCACTCTACAGAGCAAGGATCTCATTCAAATTCAACAGAGGAATTAAACCTTTACAGACAAGCAAAAGCCAAGAGAATTCAACACCACGAAACCAGCTTTATAACAAATGTTAAAGGAACTTCTCTAGGCAGAAAACACAAGAGAAGGAAAAGACCTACAAAAACAAACAAAAAACAATTAGGAAAATGGTAATAGTAACATACATATCAATAACTACCTTAAATGTAAATGGATTAAATGCTCCAACCCAAAGATATAGACTGGCTGAATGGATACAAAAATAAGACCCATATATATGCTGTCTACAAGAGCCCCACTTCAGACCTCTAGGGACACATACAGACTGAAAGTGAGGGGATGGAAAAAGATATTCCATGCCAATGGAAATCCAAAGAAAGCTGGAGGAGCAATTCTCATATCAGGCAAAATAGACTTTAAAAAAAAGATGATTACAAGAGACAAAGAAGGACAGTGCTTAATGATCAAGGGATCAATCCAAGAAGAAGATATAACAATTGTAAATATTTATGTACCCAACATAGGAGCACCTAAATACATAAGGCAAATGCTAACAGCCAAAAAAGGGGAAATCGACAATAACACAATAATAGTACGGGACGTTAACACCCTACTTTCACCAATGGACAGATCATCCAAAATGAAAATAAATAAGGAAATGCAAGCTTTAAATGACACATTAAACAAGATGGATTTAATTGATATTTATAGGATATTCCATCCAAAAACAACAGAATACACTTTCTTCTCAAGTGCTCATGGAACGTTCTCCAGGATAGATCGTATCTTGGGTCACAAATCTAGCCTTGGTAAATTTAAGAAAATTGAAATCGTATCAGGTATCTTTTCCAACCACAACACTGTGAGACTAGATACCAATTACAGGAAAAAAACTGTAAAAAATACAAACACATGGAGACTAAACCATACACTACTAAATAACCAAGAGATTACTGAAGAAATCAAAATATACCTAGAAACAAATGACAATGAAATCACGATGACCCAAAACTTATGGGTTGCAGCAAAAGCAGTTCTAAGAGGGAAGTATATAGAAATACAATCTTACCTCAAGAAACAAGACACATCTCAAATAAACAACCTAACTTTACACCTAAAGCAATTAGAGAGAGAAGAACAAAAAAACCCCAAAGTTATCAGAAGGAAAGAAATCATAAAGATCAGATCAGAAATAAATGAAGGAAACAGTAGCAAAGATCAACAAAACTAAAAGCTGGTTCTTTGAGAAGATAAACAAAATTGATAACCACTAGCCAGACTCATCAAGAAAAAAAGGGAGAAGACTCAAATTAATAGAATTAGAAGTGAAAAAGGAGAAGTAACAACTGACACTGCAGAAATACAAAGGATCATGAGCAATTACTACAAGCAACTATATGCCAATAAAATGGACAACCTGGAAGAAATGGACAAGCTCTTGGAAAAGCACAACCTTCTGAGACTGAACCAGGAAGAAATAGAAAATGTAAACATACCAATCACAAGCACTGAAATTGAAACTGTGATTAAAAATCTTACAAAAAACAAAAGCCCAGGACCAGATGGCTTCACAGGAGAATTCTGTCAATCATTTAGAGAAGAACTAACACCCATCCTTCTCAAACTCTTCCAATATGTAGCAGAGGGAGGAACACTCCCAAACTCATCTTTGTCTGGTTTTGGTATCAGGGTGATGGTGGCCTCACCATCACCCTGATACCAAAACAGCACAAAGATGTCACAAAAAAAGAAAACTACAGGCCAATATCACTGATGAACATAGATGCAAAAATCCTCAACAAAATACTAGCAAACAGAATCCAACAGCACATTAAAAGGATCATACACCATGATCAAGTGGGGTTTATCCCAGAAATGCGAGGATTCTTCAATATATGCAAATCAATCAATGTGTATACACCATATTAACAAATTGTAGAATAAAAACCAAATGATCATCTCAATAGATGCAGAAAAAGCCTTTGGCAAAATTCAACACCGATTTATGATAAAAACTCTCCAGAAACTGGGCTTAGAGGGAACCTACTTCAACATAAGAAAGGCCAGGCTTCCCTGGTGGCGCAGTGGTTGAGAGTCCGCCTGCCGATGCAGGGGACGCAGGTTCGTGCCCCGGTCCGGGAAGATCCCACATGCCGCAGAGCGGCTGGGCCCGTGAGCCATGGCCGCTGAGCCTGTGCGTCCGGAGCCTGTGCTCCGCAACGGGAGAGGCCACAACAGTGAGAGGCCCGTGTACCGCAAAAACAAAACAAAACAAAAAAACAACATAAGAAAGGCCATATACGACAAACCCTCAGCAAACATCATTCTCAAGGATGAAAAACTGAAAGCATTTCCTCTAAGATCAGGAACAAGCCAAGGATGTCCACTCTCTCCACTATTATTCAACATAGTGTTGGAAGTCCTAGCCACTGCAATCAGAGAAGAAAAAGAAATAAAAGGAGTACAAATAGGAAAAGAAGAAGTAAAACTTTCACTGTTTGAAGGTGATATGATACTATACATAGAGAATCCTAAAGATGCAACCGGAAGACTACAAGAGCTAATCAATGAATTTGGTGAAGTTGCAGGATACAAAATTAATGCACAGAAATATCTTGCATTCCTATACACTAACAACGAAAGATCAGAAAGAGAAATTGTTGCATTCGCCATTGCAACAAAAAGAATAAAATACCAAGGAATAAACCTCCCTAAAGAGTTAGAACACGTGTACTCAGAAAACTGTAAGACACTGATGAAAAAAATCAAAGATGACACAAACAGATGTAGAGATATACCATGTTCTTGGATTGGAAGAATCATTATTGTGAAAATGATTATACTACCCAAAGCAATCTTCAGATTCAGTGCAATCCCTATCAAATTACCAGTGACATTATTTACAGAACTAGAACAAAAACCTTAACATTTGTATGGAGACACAAAAGACCCCAAATAACAAAAGCAATCTTGAAAGAAAAAAATGGAGCTGGAGGAATCAGACTCCCCGACTTCAGACTATACTACAAAGCTACAGTAATCAAGACAATATGGTACTGGCACAAAAACAGAAATACAGATCAGTGGAACAGGATAGAAAGCCCAGAGATAAACCCATGCACCTATGGTCAACTAATCTGTGACAAAGGAGGCAAGGATATACATTGGAGAAAAGACAGTGTCTTCAATAAGTGATGCTGGGAAAACTGGAGAGCTACATGTAAAAGAATGAAATTAGAACACTCCCTAACACCATACACAAAAATAAGCTCAAAATGGATTAAAGACTTAAATGTAAGACCAGCCACTATAAAACTCCTAGAGGAAAATATAGGAAGAACACTCTTTGACATAAATCACAGCAAGATCTTTTTTTACCCACCTCCTAGAGTAATGGAAATAAAAACAAAAATAAACAAATGGGACCTAATGAAACTTAAAAGCTTTTGCAAAACAAAGGAAACTATAAACAAGAGGAAAAGACAACCCTCAGAATGGGAGAAAATATTTGCAAATGAATCAACGGACAAAGGATTAATCTCCAAAATACATAAACAGCTCATTCAGCTCAATGTTAAAAAAACAAACAACCCAATCAAGAAATGGGCAGAAGACCTAACTAGACATCTATCCAAAGAAGGCATACACATGGCCAAGAGGCACATGATGCAAATCAAAAGTACAATGAGGTATCACCTCACACTGGTTAGAATGGGCATCATCAGAAAATCTACAAACAGCAAATGCTGGAGAGGATGTGGAGAAAAGGGAACTGTCTTGCACTGTTGGTGGGAATGTAAATTGATACAGCCACTATGGAGAACAGTATGGAGGTTTCTTAAAAAACTAAAAATAGAACTACCATATGACCCAGCAATCCCACTACTGGGCATATACTCAGAGAAAACCATAATTCAAAAAGACACATGCAGCCCAATGTTCGTTGCAACACTATTTACAATAGCCAGGTCATGGAAGCAATCTAAATGTCCATCAACAGACGAATGGATAAAGAAGATATGGTACATATATACAATGGAATATTACTCAGACATGAAAAGTAATGAAATTGGGTCATTTGCAGAGACGTGGATAGATCTACAGACTGCCATACAGAGTGAAGTAAGTCAGAAAGAGAAAAACAAATATCGTATATTAACGCATATATGTGGAATCTAGAAAAATGGTACAGATGAACTGGTTTGCAGGGCAGAAATACAGACACAGACATAGAGAACAAATGTATGGATACCAAGGGGGGAAAGCATGGGCATTGGTGGTGGTGGGATGAATTGGGAGATTGGGATTGACATATATACAGTAATATGTATAAAATAGATAACTAAGAAGAACCTGCTGTATAAAAAATAAATTAAATTAAATTAAAAGAAATTCTGTATTACTAGTCATTTCCTGGTCATTTTGCCAGAAAGAACAGGATTTCCTTGAGACTTTGTTTCCTGTGCCCATTGGTGTGCTAGGTTGCCTCTTTAGATTGTTCATTTGTTTTTTTTCCCCTGAAATAGTTACTGATTCAGGTCTTGAATGTTTGTAACACAGATTGCCAGAAATGGAAGACAGAAAGCTTTATACCATTTTGTTATGGAAAGCTAGGACAAAGGTTTTCAAAGTTAGAACTATCTTAGTTATCTCAAAGCTGAAGTTTTACTAGGATCAAATGCTTCTATTTTACATTCATAGTGGATAAAATCTTTCTCTTTGAAAGCCACAGGTCGTTAAGATGTGTTCATGTTAAATATTTGTTCACTTAACACTTTCTATTGTTTAAACATGTAATACTATATAAAGTAAAATAGCAGTTTTCTTGATATATATCAGAAATCATGAGGGGAATAAAGCAATCTGGCAACAAAAACCTTCTTAGTCAGTTTTTAGAGGCAAATAAAATTCTATTCTTTTTTCATTTAATGTTTATAAAAGTATTCTAGTATCCTATAAGTGACAATGGAGAACATATGAGGGCAGAAAGATATGGCATATCTTTCTGCATAAAAATCCTTTGGGCTAAATATTCTCAAGTATGGATTGCATGTTTTTCAGGTAGGGAAAGTTCTGGAATAGGTACATAATCTCAGCATTTTCCAAATAACCAGGTAATCCAGGATTTGTTCAAACCGGAGACAGCTCATAATTACCTCAGAGATTGTTACTCTTTGAAGTAGGAAAAAAGGCAGTAGATGCCAGATTCAGCCATTAAGTGCCCTTCTCCTCTTAACATTCTCCTAGTGTTATCCCCATATAGGGTCACAGTTGTCTGTAAAGTGAATTACCTTATGTTGTTAAATTTTTACGGATTTGTGATTAGATGTGTGGGCTTTGGAATCAGACAGAACTTGTTTTAAAACTGAGTTCTGCTACTTAGTAGATACTTGACTTGAACAACTTCTTTAGCCTTTCAAAACGTATTTCTTCATCTAAAATAGGCAATACATGTTGTAATAATTAGAGTATGAAAGTGTTACACTTAGCACACTGTGTGATCTGTGCACTTTAACTTTTTATTTATGATTATAAGGAAAGAAAGAGAAACAACTCTCTCATTTAGAATATATCTTTCTTTGAAACCTCATAAATATCAGGTTAAAGAAAATGTCCCCTTCAGAATGGTGTCTGGGGATTTTTACTGACAGTGAACCTTCTGCTCTGGGAGACTCATATGTTAGCACTATGCCTCTGAGCACCATGCACTTTGAGTTGGTGTAGCACATGATTCTGCAAAGATTAAAAAAAAAGACAGATGGCAAGAATGTAGACACCCTTGAATGGCAGATAGGAGCCTTATCCATCTGACAAATTTTAATGCAGTGCATAATGTGGTGGTTAAAAATGTGGAAGCGGGAGACAGACTACCTAAGTTTGAATCCCCCCACCAATAGCCAGCTGTAAAACTTCAGGTAAGTTATATTACTTTACCTCTTTGTATCCCACTTTCAAGTTATACAAAATAGTCACTGTAATAGAATCTCTTACGGTTGTGGTATAAAAAATATTAGTGGATATAAAGTATGTAGAACATTGACTGGTATTTAGTAAGCATTCAATTAATATTAGTTACTCTTTGACCACAAGGAATAGCACAGTACAGCAAGGCCTACTCTGTTCTATTCCTGCCAGGTAATTTATTTAAGTTTTAACTAGGGGAGAGATGAAAGAATGAGATTTAGTACAGTCTTTATATTTTGTGCTATGTAAAGATAGTTTTTTCATGCTTGCTACTTGGTAGTATCTTTGATAGAGAACAGGAGAAATGTGCCTCCCAGTGTCCCAATGGTAAAGAAATGTTTTATACTTGGATGTCATCCCTGTCAATTTTTTTGGTTTTCTTAACCAAGGAAGTTATAACCTCATGGGGAGAGTGGGATGAATGTCCGTAGAGTGGACTGTGGATGCACCTGTTTCGTTCACCCCTTTAAGATGGGAAGTGGGGCTGGTGTTCAGTGCTGCCCAGTATTTTTAGTAGTTTGAGGAAAGAGGCCTTCCTAGTCTTTGCGTTCTGGATCTTTTATTCCTTGCCTTTTGAAAGAACTGTTCATCCATGTGGAGTCTGGCAAGGAGAAGATATTTCTCCCTTACTTTTGGATAAAAAAATCCACATAAAACAACATCCTAGTAGCTTTACGCAACAAATATTTTCACTACATCTGTATTTTTACCTATTCTTATTAGTATGTGAATAGACTCTAAAGAGAACACTCAAGTTTTAGACTTGTTTTTTCCCAAGTTGAATATAATTGCATTAAAAAACCAACTTTACTGAGGTGTAATTTTCATACAAATAAATATACCTTTTGAAATGTGAAGTTCAATGGGTTTTAACAAATGTATACACTTTTATAACTACCACCACAATCTATCTATCTACCTATCTATCTGTCTATCTATCTATAACGTCTCTGTCAACCCCCCCCAAATTTCCCATTTTGCAATTAATAGCCACCCTGTCCTCCCAGCACCTAGTCCCAGGCGGCCATTGATCTCTTTCTCTCAATACAGATCTGGGTTTTTTCTTTCCTAAAATTTTATGTAAATGATAGCTCATTTGTACTCTTTTGTGTCTGACTTATTTCATTCAGTATACGAATTTTAAGATTCATACATATAATGGTACAAATCAGTAGTTTATGCTCCCCGTCCCTCTCTGTGTTGTTGTTGTTGGTTTTTTTTGCTGCATAGTATTCCATTACGTGAATGTATTATAATGTGTTTATCCATTTACCTGTTGAAGTATGGGTTGTTTTCAGTTTGGAGATATTATGAATAAAGCCACTATGAACATTTGTTTATGAGTACTTTTGCTCTTGCATTTTTCCCCACTGACATTTACATAAATTTTATTATATGGATGACACACTTCAAAGAAATGCAAGAGGAGATATACATGATATAGTTACAACTTCCTTGCTTTCATTATTTCAAAAGTTTTTCTCTGTTTCTGAAGATGGTGTAATGTTATCCTTTAGGTATCAGTAATGTGGCAGTATGCAGTTTGTTGGGTAGTTACTGTGTTATCAGTTACCCAGGGCACATGGGGGTGGCTAAGTATTTTGGGGCTGTTTCTGCTTCTTTTTTACACTTCTTTCTTCTCTGTGACATGGTTGGTAATGTCATGCCTGAGAGGAGATGGGTGTGTGGAGGGTATTCAGTACTTCCTTGAAGATTTTAATATTTTTCACCTGGAGATTTTCTCCTCCTCTTCTGTTCTGTATTCAGCTTTAGTTTCTTTTACAAGCTCTTATTCCCTGACCCGCCGCCCCCCACCCCCCCAACTCCCCTGCCAAGAAGAACCAGCTTCAAGACAGTGGAGTCACACATTTCAAGCCTTCCTTGATTTTACCTGCACCTGTGAAATAGTGAGGTCAGCCTATAGTCCACATAAGAAATGACTTAATTCCAAGAATCAGGATGAATGATTTACTTGCTCTCCACATTATGGTAAAATTCCAATCTTTCTCACACCCGTGGTTTCCATTCATTTAATTCCTTTGTGCTTTTACAATCACTTGAATTCTTTATTTTAGGTTCTGACTATCATGAATATCACCCTGAAATGCCTTCCTACTAAGTAATCCAGACCTCAGATACAGCAATGTTCTTAGAAACTGCTGAAAGCTCCAATAATATAAAGCCTGAGAATCTAAGACCAGTAGATTCAGCAGCATCCAGACCTTCAACCCTGCTTTTTGTGAAAGATTCAGTGCTCAAAGGAGAAGTGTATCCCATTGAGGTAGTAATTACTGAGCTCAAGAGCCTATTGTTAAGATATTAAAATAAGGCCAAATAAGATATCTATCTAAGCAAACTGCCTCTTAAAAATAGTGACTCATAGGCTAATTGATGTGAGAATCAAATAAATATTATGGAACCCCTTTAGGGGGAAGGAGTTCTTTTGGATTTAAGTTTCATTTAATGGAATTCATTGAACCTCTTCAAAAATTTCCATAAATTGTCCAATAAAAAGCATGAAGTCTTGAAAGAGTTTAAATCACCTTTTTTAAAAGGGGATGATGAAACTCTTTCTCTTTCTCTCCCACCACATGAGAGGAGGAATATAGTGTCTGTAAATTCCCCTGTAATTTTAGTTATGGGGACCTGGGTTTGGAGGAGAATGTCTGGTTAAAGAGCACAAGCTGGCACAGAGCTGCCCAAAGCGTACAGGGAGGTGGGCTTTTAAGAGATCTTACCAGGGAACAGTTGAATGGAGGGACTCTGACGCATTAAACAAATCAGTCCCAGAGTAAATGTTTATTCAGTCAGCCTGTGGTTTTGTTTTCCTCACGACCTGGTATTGGTCTGGTGAGTTCTTTTTTTCTAATATGCTCTCCAGGTTTTATTTTTAAGCAACGTATAGGTTGCTGTCTGCTATATATTGGCATATTAGAAGGGTTTCTACCTAACAATTAGGCAATCCTGATGACTTTTGTTACTGCAACTAGTTCCTCCCAATCAGGTTGAGAGAGGATTAGAGGAAGCCTTACTTAACGTGAGGCAGAACATGCAGAGTATTTGGCATCACAGAACAGAATTTGAGTTTCTTCTCTGCTACATCTAGACGTGTAGAGGTGTATTTTTGATTAAACTGTTAGCATTTTGATTCTCTGCTTTCTCTTTTCTTAGAGGAATGTTGTGTCATTAAAAGAAATAATGTATGCAAAGAGCCAGGTACGTAGTAAGTGCTCAAAAAGTTTACTTCTTCCACTCTATTTTTTAAAAGGCTATTTTCTAGCTTTCTCCTCCTTGAAAATTGTTGCTTTCTAGATTGAATGTGCCTCTAGGTAATTGCCAGAGGCAAATTCTTTTCGTAAAAAGATCATATTATTATAGGTCTATTATTTTTACAATTTTTATATGCAATGCACAACCCTTAATTAAAACAAGTCTTTTGAAGTGATAAGACAATAAGAAATAAATATAGAAAAAAAATTAGACAATAGGAAAAGACCCTCAAGGCCTCAAATATTGGAGCAATCAGACATAGCAATTAAAACAACTATGCTTGGGACTTCCCTGGTGGTCCAGTGATTAAGAGTTCCCTTCCAGTGCAGGGGAGGTGGGTTCTATCTCTGGTCAGGGAACTAAGATCCCACATGCCACGGGGCAGCTAAGCCTGCGCGCTGCAACTGCTGAGCCTGCGCTCCACAACTAGAGAGAAGCCCACACACCACAACAAAAAGATCCTGTGTGCCGCAACTAAGGCCCAATGCAGCCAAAAATAAATACACAAACAAACAAATAAATAAATATTTTTTAAAAAAAGCATCCTTGGGCTTCCCTGGTGGCGCGGTGGTTGAGAGTCCGCCTGCCGATGCAGGGGACATGGGTTCGTGCCCCGGTCCGGGAAGATCCCACATGCCGTGGAGTGGCTAGGCCCGTGAGCCATGGCCGCTGAGCCTGCGCGTCCGGAGCCTGTGCTCTGCAACGGGAGAGGCCACAACAGTGAGAGGCCCGCGTACCGTCAAAAAAAAAAAAAGCATCCTTAATGTATTCAAGGAGATAGAAGACCAGATTGGGGATTTTGGAAGAGTCTAGTAACTCTTAAAATTCCAAGAGGTTATAAAATTGGAAGATAAAATATTTGAAATTGAGAGCTCAGCATGTGAGAGTAAAAGCAGATTAGATACAGCTGAAGAAAAAAAAAAATAGTAATTGGAGGGTAGACCAGAATAAAATATCTAGAATGAAACCCAGAGAAGCAAAAGAATGTGGGAAGTAGAAGAGAGGGGAAAAGACATAGAGTAGACAGTAAGAAGGTCTCACATGCACGTAACTGGAATCCTAGAAAAAGAGAGGGAATAATGCGGAAGCAATAATTGAAGTAATGCCTGAGAATTTTCTAAAACAAATTAAAGACATCAATCCTTAGTTTGAAGTTCTACATATTATATCCCTAGGCAGTATCTGGTTTCCTGAATGGCCATCAAGGCGTCAGATAACTAGTGCTGGAGAATTAGCTGCGCATGAATAGAACCTAGAACTGTAAGAAATGGAAAGTATCTAGGAAGGTAAATTTCCCCTCTGTTCTTTCTTCCCTCCAATACTCCTAGGTGTGGTTTGTTCTGGCAACCCCTATACAGAAGTTATAATGCCAGAAAGTTAACTCAGCTACTGAGCAGCCTATCATGTCTCTTGGTAGCTTGATGAACTATGGTAATATATTTCATTGCCTTCCTTGTATATTTTCTTGCCTCATTTCCCCTTTTCCATATTCATAGCACCCTGAGGTTGCACTTCTCAAAGTAAAGTGTACGTTTCCTAAACACAGTGTTCATAGAAAAATACCAGTTATAAAGGAATATATATTGTATGGTTCCATTTATGTAGCACTCAGATACAGGTAAAACTAAATTATAATGTTAGAATTCAGGATAATGATTACTTTTGAGGAGGAAGAAAGTATAAAGACGAGAGGTATGGGCCATTAGGGGAACTTTCTGTGGTGCCTACAATTTCCTGTTTCTTTGGCCAGAATAGTATGTGCATTAGTGTTTAGTTCATGAAAATTTATTGAGCTGTACATTTATCTTTGTGTTCCTTTCTATATATGTATTATAATTCACAATAAAAAATATTTAAATGCCACACTGAAAATAGTTTTAGGTGTCTTTCAAAATACACAAATGATCATTTTTGTTTCCTTGTAGTCTCCATATTTTACTTTCTTTTTGCTTGTAATTTTAATGTAAAAGCAAAGGAAGCAACAACAGACATCTTTGTTAAGGCTACTGATCAATGATTTATACAGATTATTTCTAATTCTCACAGTTTTCCTTCAGATTAGTGTTATCCCCATTTCATACGTGAAAACAGTGAGACTCAGGAAAAGTTAAGTGATTTCCTCAGAGCATTCTGCAATACGAGGTGGGATCTTGAGAAGGTTATGGAAAAGTGAAAATGCAAGTATACACCTAAGTGAGCCAGAAAGCAACAGTAATATGTTCCTCCAGTTCACTATTTATGCCCTGTTGCCTAAATTTAAAAATAAAGTACGTGTATTTTTTAATCTCTAGAAATTCAGTTTGGACCTGTTTAAAAAAAATATTTTCCGTGTCTCCATAATCTCTAGCTTTCCTCTGCCTTCTTGGACATATGGAATATATGCAGTTATAATAAATGTTTTACCCCTAACTACTAACTCTGTGTTTTGTGTCATTGCTTTGTCAGTTTCAATTGATTGGTCTTTCTCCTCGTTGTGGGTGCTATTTTCCTGCTTCTTTTCATGCCTGCTAGTTTCTTTTACTGGATGTCACACATTGCGTTTTCTTTTGGGAGCTAGGTAAGTTCCTACAAATAACCTTGAACGTTTGTCTTCTTTTGGGCACTAGATAAGTTCCTACAAATAACCTTGAACTTTGTTCTGCAACACAGATAAGTTATTGGGAAACATTTGATCCTTTCAAGACATTGGATCCTTGCTTTTAAGCTTTGTTAGGCAGGACCAGAGTAGCCTTTCATTGAAGTCTAATTTGTGCAACAACTAAAGCAAAACTCTTCTGAGTCTTCTCCCGTAGATTATGAGGTTTTCCTACTCTGGTGCGAGTACAAGCTAGAATGCAAACAAATCTCGTCCCTGCAGGTACTTCAGTGATTTACCCGCTTCTGATTCTGGGTGGTTCTTTCCCTGGCCATGGATACTTTCCTCACATACATGCACTGATCAATACTTAATTCAAGATTTAAGAGGGACCCTCTCCAGATATCTGGAGCTATCTCTCTGTGTAGTGTTTTCTTTTCCAGTACTCTTCTCTGTACTGTAAGTCATAGTGTCTTAGTCTCTCTGGACTCCCAACTCTGTCTTCTCAACTAAGGGAGACGGTTTGGGTCTCCTCCACCTCCACTGCAGCCTAGAAGATCTTTCCAGGCAGTAAGTTAGGGTAGTTGTAGGGCTCACTTTTTAGGTCTCCCCTTTCTCAGGGATAAGGGTTTTGTGCAGCCTGAGGTCCAGTGTCTGAAAAACATTGTTTATATAGTTTGTTGTTTCTTTTGTTGTTTGCTTTTTAAAATTTGTTTCAGGCTGGCACATAAAGCCAATCCCTGTTATTCCATTTTGACTAACAGCAGATATCAAATGTGTTTATTTTGATTTTACCTTTTTCTCTGTCCTACAAGTGAAATAAATATGTGTCTTGTTACACTAATTGGGAATTATCTCTCCACCTATTAACTAATGGCAAGTATTCTAAGTGAAGTTGTGGTATTTTGTAGGTATGGAAGTCTTCAGGCAATTGATCCGTAATACACATTTTCTATATTAAAAGCAGATATTCCTATTTTATTTCCTCCTCATCAGCCCCTCCATAATATTCACGTATTGCTGTTGGGCAAATACACAAAACCTGAGCCTCATTTGATTTTTAGTGAGCCCTATGATCCCTCTAAACTGTTACACAAGTCCAGACTCTAGCCATAACATAAACAAAACTTACAAAATGCTTTTTAAAGAAAGCTAATGTTTATTCAACACCTATTATCTGTTAGGGACTGCACCAGGAGCTCTTTCATACATTATCTCTTGAAATTTCATGACAGACCTATTAGGCAGCATTATCCTTATTTTATTATCACTGATATCCATGCCAAATCCCCAAACAGATAATAAATACTCCAAATGCGGCAGTTATTAGTTCAATTCTTGGTGTCTAGTTAGTGCTAAATAAACGGATTATGAGTAAGCCTTCCCATACCTTGATTTTTTATATTTAGTGATATCAAAATTACCTCAAGGAGAATCTGAGATAAAAATCATAAGGTTAAATTTTGGTGTGCATTCTGGATCCTATTTACATGATTCCCTGCTGCTGCTTGGCAGGAAAGCTAGTTCCAGGAAAGAGTTAATCCTTCAAGACAGAGTTTATTCTCTCAACCTTTTTTTTTTTCCTTTTCACTGCAGAAACAGGCCTATTAATCATCATTTTGAATCAAGGCTATGCAAGGTTAAGGAGTTCCAACGTGCAAACTGATGAAGTTTGGCAAACTCAGTCCAAGTTTCCAGGACAGCATTTAAGACACAGCACACCTGCCCGTACCTTCACCTGAACTCATACTTTGCCAAGTGCACTTTCTCAAACTTTGCAGGGCTGAGGGCCAAGGCTGTGATGCCTTCAAACCCAAAACAGGCCTCCTTGTGTGTGGAATTCCCTGCATGCAGACTTACAGGCATTACAACATGGACACAGGTTGTCCTTGAGTGAGGCTGATAAATGAGCCCATATTTCCTTTTATGTTTCTCTTCCCCTGGCTTCACTTGCTTTCCACCCCGTCCTTCTGTGTCCAGTGTTTTTTCCTGCTGTTTGCCTACCATAGCTCTTAGTTCAGCTGGGTTATGGCAAGTGGAGGTGGATTCATTATGGAGAAAAACCTAGCCTCTTTTTGTTTGCTACCTAGTTAATAAATCACCTTTACCAGAGGCCGCATTGACTGAGTCAAAATAAAGAGAACATTACTTAAGGAGGCCAAGAGGCAGGATAAAATCTTTCCCACGTCCCACTTTACCAAAGTAGCTGCCAACTCTACTCTTTCTACATGGAAGGCCAGTGTTAGTCTTATTTGCAGCCTCTAAAGTGAGATCTAATATCTCACAGGCATTTCCTTTCTGGATCATATTTTTAAATTAATTAGCATTAATTGTGGGCTTATTATGTGCTTGGCATTGAGTAAGAAGTTTCACAAGTTTCTTTATATCTCACTAGGCCTAGAAGGCAACTTCGTGAAGTAAGTATTTTAATCCTCACTTTATATATATGAAAACTGACAGTCAAAGAGGTTAAGTGACTGTTGAAGTCCTCCCAGTAAGCTGCAGAGCTAAGGCTCTAACCTCCATCTGGTTCTTTCCACTGCACACAGTTTGGGAGCAAAAGTAATTAATATGAAGATTCATAGGCCATGTGCATTAAGCTGCCCACTTATTCTCAGCAGGTTTATTATAAGATCATTATAAAGCACAGGATTATACATGCAATTTGCAATCAGGTACCTACAGGGGTCAAACTACTTAGGTCATAGTGCTTTGATCTTAGCCAAGGAAAGGTCTTTCCTGAATCCATGGAGCAGATTGTGAGGCATTGGAGGGAAATAAGGAGAAAGAGGTGATACTAATAAGCTTTAAAAACTAAATAGTTGGAGAGAATATTTGGGGATGCAGCACAAAGCTTTATTACAGTAAAAGTGTAGTGTGACTTAGGTAAAAATACTACAACAGGATGACTTCATGGTTGTTCATGAATGCTTTCAGCTTCCTTGTTTTTGCTGCCTGAAGAAATCTTGGTGCCATTTTAACCTTCTCAAATTCCACTTGCCTTTTTATATTCATTCTTTTGGGAGTTGATGTTTGATAGAGATAAAGATAAGATAAAGAGAAGAGGGGAACATTGTATATATTTACAAGGGTTTTAGTGATTTAATCTGTATAGTAGTGTATCACTCAAGGAAATTCCTGTCGGGATACCTGTAAGCAAAATGTTTTAGGAAAATGTTAGATTTACTCAGGAGGCCATGTTATATTTTTCTTAAGTTGAATTAGGAAGGTAGAGAGACCAACAAATATTTTTCCCTTCTTTATCTTGTCCAGAAACTTATAGAAGTAATATGTTATAAAACAATTCAAATAAATCAAAGGTATATCTTACAAAGAGGATGTCACCCCACCTTCCTATCCCTTCCTCTTCTGTCAGCCTCATTCCCTTCCCCAGAGTTCACCTTTGTTAACAGTGCATGACATTCCAGGCACCATTTTTCCTAGCAACTCACAAACAACAC
>RJWK010013020.1:0-39600 GCA_004363435.1 Platanista minor
TTTTTTTTTTTTTTTTTTTTTTTTTGCGGTACGCGGGCCTCTCAACTGTTGTGGCCTCTCCCGTGGCGGAGCACAGGCTCGGGACTCACAGGCTCAGCGGCCATGGCTCACGTGCCCAGCCGCTCCGTGGCATGTGGGATCTTCCCGGACCGGGGCACGAACCCATGTCCCCTGCATCGGCAGACGGACTCTCAACCACTGCACCACCAGGGAAGCCCAACATTTCCTTTTATCGTTGGATTTTTTACTAAAATTCCTCCTGATATAAAAATTGTTTCTAATCTGGAAATTTGAAATCTTACTACTTAACGTTGCATCATATTTTTTCCAAAGAGTTTAAACCACTATAATACCAGAACATGGCAAAAAATAATAATTATAACTTAGAGCCATTGCAAGCAGTTGGTGGACTTTTTTTACAATAACATTATTAACTGGTACATTAAATGTTCTGAGAGGTGAATGTAACAAGTAGAGGGTTTTTTTTTTTTTTTAATGACAATAAACTTTCAAAGAGAAAACCAACACGTAGTCTGTATATTTTTACTGAAATTATATCCATTGACTTGTATATCCATTGACTTGACAAATGATTGAAATTTATTTTAGGTTTTCCCTCCAGCAATTGGGAAGGAAGGAAGTTGGGGAAGAGGGAGGGACCTACTAGACATTTTGCTCGTTAATGGAGGGTGAGATACGGAGTGATGTCCAAGACTGACTCTCAGGTTTGTAAAGATCAGTCTAGGGGTGTCGACCCTGAAATGTAGCCAGCTGTCTCCTGGTTGGAGAGGATAAAAGAATCTGATTAAAAATGGAGTAAATAGGGACTTCCCTGGTGGCACAGTGGTTAAGAATCTGCCTGCTGATGGAGGGGACATGGGTTGGAGCCCTGGTCCGGGAAGATCCCACATGCCGCAGAGCAACTAAGCCTTCGAGCCACAACTGCTGAAGCCCGTGCACCTTGAGCCCATGCTCCGCAACAAGAGCAGCCACCGCGGTGAGAAGCCCGCGCACTGCAATGAAGAGTAGCTCCTGCTCGCCGCAACTAGAGAAAGCCCGCGCGTAGCAACGAAGACCCAACGCAGCCAAAACATTAAAAAAATAAAGTGAATAACATTGACCTTAGATAGGAAAAACCTTAAGGTAAACTGGTCTGATGAGGAGGATGCTATTCATTGGGTACTCGAGAGCAGGGCTTGCCAGTCTCACCAAACATCATGGTATTTCCACAGCTCCCAGCGGGTAAAGTGATAAGGCTGCTTGCTGCCACTGGGGACTGATGTCTTGTGCTTACAATCCAGTTGTACTTGTAATACCCATTGGGAAGGGCTGCTTCATGCTTTGGATAATGGAGAGGGGCAGTCATGATCTGAATAATTTTTTATTGTAACGTAACATTCATACAGAAAAGTGCACAAGTCTTAATTGTAGAAGTTGTTTTCTCAGTCAGTGTGAACACATGCGCGTAACCAGCATCTAGACCAAGAGACAGTGTCACCAGCGTCCACGTAACCAGCATCTAGACCAAGAGACAGCGTCACCAGCGTCCACGTAACCAGCATCTAGACCAAGAGACAGCGTCAGCAGCATCCATGTAACCAGCATCTAGGCCGAGAGACAGTGTTACCAGTGTCCATGAGCTCCGTAGGCTTTCTTCCAGTTACCACTCCGCGCTAGGGTAACTACTAGCCCAACAAGTTTTCTCTGTTTTAATCACCTTAGCCTTCAAGCTCTTCAGGTCTGTGGGTCCTTCCATATTTGTTCTAGAAGAGCCAAGTCCTTGGTGTAGGCTAGGGACTGCTGACCAGGGATGCAAGAGCTGGCAGCAAAGGGTGTGGCTAAGTGGGAGAGGCCAAAAAGCAGTCTCAGGTCAACCATCTCGCCTTCCTGTTTGTTACCAAGGCAAATGGGGCTTGCCCTTGACGTTAGTATCTGCCTTTAACTGAGTACTCTTTATACGTCAGGCACTGGACCAAACCCTTTGTAGGAGGCGTTTTCTCACTTAATCCTGGCAGTGATCTGTGAAAGACTACTAATACTCACAAACTTCAGGCTGGTTTAATATAATCAAGCCAAGACTTAATTCTCCTTGGAAACCCAGAGGTCAGCACTGTGCCTGGTCAAAGTAAGTGCTCCGTGAATGTTAGCTGTCAGACAGTGTTAGCGTCAAATGATGGGCCGAGAGAGGCAGACTGGTTCGTAAGAGTGGCTCCAGTTCTTAGCACTGTGCCCTTCACCTGCGTCATCTCATGGAAGCCTCATGACAACCCTGGGAGAATACACTGTTGCTATCACCAGTTTTCGGAGGAGGAAAGAGAGTCTGTTAGTCACAGGAGATGGTTCAGTAACTTTTCCAAGGTCACACACTGAGTGGCCGAGTCCACATCTTTTGGAATCTGAGCCAGCTTTCCTGCCTACTACCCTTTGCTGTCCTTTCCCAACCCCATCTGTTAAAATCACATTCAGCATTCTCACCTTTCTCCTCCAGTGCTTCCCTGGGAGTTTGCTTTTATCTGTTCTCACCTCTTGGACACACATTCAGAGCAAATTTTAGAGGTAAAAAACACTCTTACTTGGTGGGACCCTTCCCCTTGCCAGGTAACTCTGGGGTTCTCCCTTGGCATTAGAGTTGAGAGAGTCAAGTTCCCGGCCAAGAGATTGTTTCCTTTGAAAAGGCACGAGTATGACAGTTTCACAGAGGAAGGAACCGTTTAGAACGTGGAGAGTAATGGGTCTGGATGGAGCTGACTTTATCTCATAAGCAATGAGAGAGACTTTGGAGGGAAACACATATCTGTATTTTTCCAACTCACTTTCTTCCTGCCTTTCCTATCATCTGTAAAGTGAGGAGGAGAGGTAGGAGCCATTGAGAGAGCTGGACGTCGTGCATCATTACTGCACTCTGGAGGTCAGTGTACCTTCCCATGTTGCGTCCTGTGGAGTCACCGGCTGGAAGAGCACACGGTTCTGTGTCACCTGCTGCAAGCTGCCTGCTCAGCTTCTGCCAGCAACCTGGGCAGAAGCAAGAATGGAACCAATTTCTGGTCTCTCACTAGTGTTAGAGACTCTCCAAGCCCCGTCTTTGGGTGAGCACTTTCCCAGCTTTTAAACAGAAGGCATATTGGGACTTCCTTGGTGGTCCAGTGGTTTAGACACCACACTTCCATTGCAGGGGGCACAGGTTCGATCCCTGGTCCGGGAACTAAGATTGTGCGTGCCGCATGGTGCTGCCAAAAAAAAAAAAATCACTAGATGGAATGAACTAGAAACGTGGGCACCAGCTCACTCTTTCTGGACATAATGGCATGGCAAGAAATATATTAACTGTAGCAACTTTAGTGTTAACCAGAGTATTTTTGTGAATAGCTATGATTTTTAAGACAAAGAGATACATATGTTTAGGAGGACCCCTAGGGGAGTGAGGTAGATAAGATACAGCATAGGTACCTAAGGTGCTTAATCCCTTTACCCATTTTCTCTAATCTGCGTTTGCTCAATTCCCTGAAAGATAGAAATCCATAAAATAGCAGAATTTGCTTTACAGATAGGGGAAGACCAATAATCAGAATTGTAAAGATTCTCTCCCCTGTTTCCCAGGAGCTGGAGACTCAGCAGTCTGTGTTCTGGTTTTCTGTAGGTATCTGCTCTCTCTGTGCCAAAGGTGTGGATGGTCCAGGAGTTGAAGCAGGCAGTATTCAGGAGCCGGCTAGGAGAGCAGGGTCAGGAGGGATCCAGCAGGTTCTGAGGGTGGAAGTACAGCAGCCCCAGGAGTACAGGCAGGGCCCTGCAGATCATCAAGAATCCCTTATTTCACCATTGAGTGTTTACAGAAATGCAGTGTGGTGGAGCAAAGGCTTAGAAATTAGTGTTTGAATCCGGCTTTGCTGTTTAACTAGGTGTGTGATCTTGGGCAGCTTAATCTCTCTGAATCTCAGTTCCCTCATCTGTTAAGTAATATCCACCTGAGGGTGATTTTGAGGATTCTGGTATTAACACATCTGCTACTTACTACGTGCCAGGCATTTTACACATGTTAACTAATTGAATCCTTATAATCCTGTGAGGTAGGTAGTATTATAATCCATCTTGTGTAGTTGAGGAAATCGAAAAACATTAGGTAATTTGCCCAAGGTCACACAGCTGGTAAATGGTGACCCAGGATGCTGAGCCCAGGTGGTCTCTCTTGAGTCCCTGCCCTCGTTCACTGTGCTGTGCCATGAGGTATACGTGGCATAGGACTGGACACAGGGAGTGCCCAGTCTATGGAGACTTTCCCTTCCATTGTCATCCTGCTGCCATCCAACTGCTCCCTGTCCTTGGGTGTTAGTCTGAGTGCCAAATCCTAAGAGACCAGAGCAATTCCTGGGAAGCTGGTTGAGTGCCAACAGACTGTGAAGATAAAGCTGGTGGCTTTAGAGATCATGCTAAGCATCAGCTACAAATGGGTTGTGAATACCCCGTGTGTTGGGTTGAGAAGGATTCTGAGGCCCAGGTCTGGGTGGAGTGGGAAGTAGCAGCGTAATCATTTACTTTTGCCTGCCATGGGCGAGGGAGCCGATTTATTTGCCATCCCTGATTTAGTATGCCCCTTTCATTTTGAAGAGGAAAACATCAGAGGCCCAGAGATGATAATGATTTGCCTAAGGTCACATGGGTAGCTCTGGGCAGTGCACTGTTAGAACACGGTTGGGACAATTATTTGAGTACTTGCGTCAGACTCTGTGCTCGGAAACCTGGTGGACAGCCCACACGATGACCTGGCTAATTTGTTGTCTCAATGGGTTCATTTTTGCCTTTGTCTGTGCCTGCAGTAGAGGCGATGGGGCTCCTGGGTTTGTCATCCTGATGTGGCCACTCATTGACCTTGGGACATTTACTTAATATCTGTGTGCTTCAGTGTCAGGGCACACTCGTCCCAGCATGCTTGGGACTTTTCTGGGTTTAGCACTGAAAGTCTGAGGAACCCCCTCACATACTGGCAAACTGGGGCAGCTGGTCACTCAGTTTCCTCTGTAAGGAGGGGGTGAGAATTGCCCCTGGAGTTCCTTTGAGGATTAACTGATTCATTTTGGATAAAGCACTTAGAGGTAGTGTTTGGGACATAGTAAGTCCTCAATACATGTTAGCTGTTAATTGTTCTTGTTTTCATTATTATGGGAGCCCAAGGGTCAATCCCTGCCACAGAATGGTTTCCTGGAGAGGTTCATTCTCATCCCAGACAAGATTGGGAACCCTGCCATGATCATCTGGTCACCTGTAGCCAATTGCTTGGAATGTTTTTTTTCTTCTGCTTGGAACAGTCAATAATCATGAGCTTGAGAATGTGATAGTCATTGCATTCAATTCAGATGATATTTATTATGCAGCATCTATTGCATGTTACCTAGTGTACTAGGCTTTTTTTGGGGATTCAGAGACAGAAGCACGGTTCCATGGTTGTCAGTAATTCTAGTTCAATGTAGTAGGTGTGGGGAATGGACTGGAAGGTGGGTGATGGAGAAAGTAACAGCAGCTGACATGTATTGAGCATATGGTTAAGGCTTCATGTGCACCATCATTTATTATTCATTGTAATCCTGTGAGGTTGTTACTACGTATCTACATTTTACAGATTGGGAAGCTGAGGTTTAGAGAGGTGAAGAAACTCGCCTCAGGTTCAGCCAACTCAATTCCAAAGCAGGTCTCTCTGACCCAGAGTCTATATTCTTATTAACCATGAACGCTTTGTAATTTCTTCTGAAAGAAAATAAAATTTGAGCTTGGCCTGAAAGCTAGGCTGGCCTTGAGCAGTGTCCGTGGCTGGGAATAGGAAATCACACAGAGGAAATGGTTTGAGGGAAAACACAGAGGTGGGACAGTGGGGGCATGTTTAAAAACTCAAAAGAAGTGTGTGTTCAACAGTCAATCTGGATGAATGTGCTTTGAACTTTAAAGCCAGTTTGCTCCCCAGCCCCGTATCGTTTTGTCCTTCCACACCTGGGGCTCACCTTCCTATCCTTTCCGTCTCTCTAGTTTTCTCCCTCTCCCTGGCCCAGCGTATTCCCCCCGCCTCCCCTTTTGTATCGCCAGTGCAGTGGCTTGTGGCAGTCCTGCGGTGATGCTTTCCAATTTCACACTCACATGCTCCTGAAAGTATTGGTAAACTTACTCGTATGTAAAACCAATAAAGGGCAACAGCACACATTCCTGTCAGACAGTAATTTTGTTTGACTCCCTTTTCTTGTGCTTTCATCCCCCCTTCTTCCCACAAAAATGGTACTTTGACCTTACCAGAAGTGGAAACTTTCAGGAATCCAAGTGTGGTGGAACCCTGTAAGCATATGAGTAGTAGGAATGAATAGGGGCTCATGTTGATTGAGCACTTACTCTGTGCCCAGGCAAGTGCTAAGTACTTTCATACGCTGTTTTATTTAATACAGTCAACAACTATGAGAGGTGTGTCTTAGTGATTCTCTGATTTTACAGATGAGGCAGTTGAGGCTCAGAGGAGAAAAGTGTGTTCACCTCTGCACCCCATTCATGTGTTTCCTTTTCCCATTGGCTTTCCCTATTGCTAACACAGACTGCCAAAGTATAGAGGATGCTTAGATGTCATGAGTCAACCCCCTCGTTTTTCACACCTGGAAACAGACATTGAGAAGGGGAGGGACTTGCCTAAGATCACACAGTTGATTATTGGTAGAGCAGGAGCTAGAATTCAGGTCTTGCAGCTCTTAATCCAATGACTGAGAAAAATCCCAGTCTTAAGGCTGAAGGGCATAGACTCAAGACTTGGGTTTGAGGTTTAGCTCTGCTGCTTATGAGCTGTGTGACCTTAGGCAGGTCACATAACCTCTCTGGGCTCCAGTTTCCTTATCTAGAAGGTGGAGATAATAATAGTAGCCACCTCGGAAGTTTATTGTGAGGATTAAATGAGGTCATGCAAACAAAGCAGCCAGCCAATGACCCTCACGCTTGAAACAAGCCTTCGGTTGCCCTAATGCTTTAGAAAATGTATCCCACATTGCCATCTGCCCATGTTAGGGATCATTGTTACTTCAGTTGTCATCTGCCCCACCTGCTTGGGTCCCATCATGACTTGAGGCTAAGCCCACAGCAACCTTGCCCAAGGCAAGCCAACAGAAACTGCTAGCCACAGACCTTGAAATTCAAAACAAGCAGGTGTCCACGCCTCTTTCCTTCTCCGTATTAACGCCTCATTACTGAAGAGTTTCAATTGTTGCCCCTCTGGCTGTGCTGAGAAACCCAACGGACGGTGAGCCAGGGAGGAAAGGGCCTGGATCATTTTTTGTTTTTCCTCCAAATTCCCAGGGACTGGTATACTGTAGGCACACATTAAATGCTTAATGAATGAATGAACGGTTGGCTATTGCCTGATTTCTCATTGCAGCATATTAATCTCTTTCTAAGATCAAAATAATGCACGTGCAGTTTAGAAAGTCAAAGGAGTCTACAAAGTTGGCCACAAAACACAGTAGTCCCCTGTTTTCTCCTTCATTTCCCCTCCCAGAATCAATCGGCTGATTATTTTCGTATTTAACTTCTATCTCTGTCTCCTTGTTACCAATGCTAGATATTTCTGTTCTAGGCATTCTCTATTAAATTCCCACTAGGCCATCCCCAACTCCCCCAGAATATAGTTCTTTCATAATTTTGATTAGGTCAGTATTCAGTGTTTACAATAACATGACTATATAAATGCTAGTCACAGCTGAGTCATGTTGTAAACTATGACTGCTTTTTCTTTCCTGGACAGTGTTCTCCCCAGGGGTCAATAATTATCTTTCTCTTTAAAACAATTTTGTTGTTTGCTTGCTTTTCTGTGTACTATTGTAAATTCGACCTCAAAGCCTTGACTAAGTGTCTCAGTTCCTCCCGATACATTGAGATGCGCCAGGTATTCCGTCCATTTCATTACTCTGAAAAAGCATCCTCCCTGGGGACCTCTGACCTCCACTCTGGACTGGTTGCCCCGCAGCCTGGCACACAGTGGTCCCTCAGGGGTCCCGCTTCACCACCATCCTGGAGCTCCCCATTACCTTCTCTTTGGGTTTGGATCTCCCATTTCTTGTTCCTCTTGTCTTCCTGTTTCTCTGCTTCCTCCCCCATTTGGGTAAAACGCATCTTGCGGTAACTTACCAAGCGTGATTTAGAGCACTTTTATTCTGTTCTCTTCATTGATGCTTTGGCTGGTATAACTACGTTTTTCATGCCCAGAATTTAGGCCTATATATTTCCAGAACTGAAAAGGCCTGCTAAGTACTTAACACTTAACCGTATTTCAAACAGCTCCTCCCTCCCTTAACCTCCATTTCTAGAGGTTCCCTGTGCTGCTAATTCATTATTTTCAAGTTCTTCATTGTCAAGTTTTAAAATTCAGGATTTTTTTTTTTTAATTTACTTTTCAGCTTCTAAAATTTGGTTGGTTCTTTTCCAATTTTTTCCATTCTGGAGGGTTTAATTCTGGCTTGGAAATCATCTTCAGGAATTTGAAGGCACTGTTTATTGCTTTCTAGCTTCCAATGTTGCCCTTGAGAAGTCTGAAGCCATTCTGATTACTGATTATTTGACTTTTTTCCCCAGCTTTATCGCGATATAATTGATATATGACATTGTGTACAAGTTCAAGGTGTCCAACATGATTTGATATATGTGTGTATCGTGCTGTGATTACCAATAAGGCTAGTTATAACATATCCATCATCTTATTAGTTACCATTTTGTGTGTGTGTGGCAAGAACTTTTAAGATCTACGATCTTAGCACCTTCTAAATGTACAGTACAGTATTGTTAACTATATTTACCATACTGTCCATTACATCCCCAGGCTTTACAAAATAAACTGGAGGTTTGTACCTCTGACCACTTTTGCCCATTTCCCCCACCTCCTAGGCCCTGCCTCTGGCAACCACCCGTCTACTCTGTTTCTGTGAGTTCATCTTTTTTAGATTCCACATGTAAGTGATATCATACAGCATTTTTCTTTGTCTGACTTATTTCACTTACATAATGCCCTCAAGGTTCATTCATATTCTTGCAAATGGTAGGATTTCCTTTTCTATGGCTGAATAATCTTCCATTTTGTACCACATTTTCTTTCTTGTTTTACTTTTCTTTTTTTTTGGTGGCTGTGCTATGTGGCTTGCGGGATCTTGGTTCCCCGACTAGGGATCAAGCCCAGGCCCATGGCAGTGAAAGCGTGGAGTCCTAACCACTGGACTGCCAGGGACTTCCCTGTACCACATTTTCTTTATCCATTCATCTGTCAGTGAACACAGGTTTTTCTCATGTCTTGGTTCTTGTGAGTAATTCTTCAGTGAACAAGGTGGGGTGCAGATACCTCTTTGAGATAATGATTTCATCTTCTTTGGATTTATACCCAGGAGTGAGATCACTGGATCATATGGTAGTTCTATTTTTAATTTTTTGAGGAACCTCCACACTGTTTTCCATAGTGGCTGCACAAATTTACATTCCCACCAACACTGCACAAGGGTTCCCTTTTCTCCATATCCTGGCCAGTACTTGTTAACCCTTGTCTTTGTGCTAATAACCATTTTATAAGTGTGAGGTAATATCTCATGGTTTTGATTTTCATTTCCTGATGATGTGTTGTTGAGCACATTTTCATGTGCCTGTTGGCCATTTGTGTATCTTCGTTTATTTATTTATTTATTTATGGCTGTGTTGGGTCTTTGTTGCTGCACGCGGGCTTTCTCTAGTCGCAGTGAGTGGGGGCTACTCTTTGTTGCAGTGCGCTGGCTTCTCATTGCGATGGCTTCCTTTTGTTGCGGAGCACAGGCTCTAGGGCACATGGGCTTCAGTAGTTGTGGCGTGTGGGCTCAGTAGTTGTGGCTCACCAGCTCTACAGTGCAGGCTCAGTAGTGTGGCACACGGGCTTAGTTGCTCCACAGTGTGTGGGATCTTCCCAGACCAGGGCTTGAGCCTGTGTCCCCTGCATTGGGAGGCGGATTCTTAACCAATGCACCACCTGGGAAGTCCCTCCTTGGTGTTTTGAAAGTGCATGACAGTAGGCTCTGGTGTGGGCCCATTGTGCTAAGTGGTTAGTTGGCTTTTTCAAGTCTGAAAACTTAGGTCCTCACATTCTGAGAATTGAAATACACGTATACATAAATATACATGTACACACATACCTATTTCATGGATGTGATAAGCAGTCTCCCAAGATGGCCCCAATGGTCCTCACCTCCTGATAGTCATACCTTGTACAGTTCACTCTCATTATTTGACCAGGATTGGTCTCTGTGACCAGTAGCACACAGTGGAAATGATAATAATTCACTTCTGAGATTGGGCTATAAAAGGCACCGTGACTTCCATTTGGCCATGCTCTCTCTTTCTCTTGGATCACTTGCTTTGGGGGAAGCCAGCTACCATGTGAAGAAGCCTTATGGGGAGTTCCATGTGGCAAAGAACTGAGGCCTCCTGCCAATAGCCAGCTAGCAACTGAGGCTTCTGCCAACAGCCATGTGAGTGAGTCACTTTGGAAAGAATCCTCTAGCCCCAGTCCAGCCATCAGATGAGACAGCAGCCCTCACTGACAGCTTGACTGCAACCTCTGAGGAGACCCTGAGCCAGAACTACCCCACTAAGCTGCTCCTAGATTCCTGACCTTCAGAAACTAGGTAAGAGAATAAATGTTTGTTATAAGTTTCTGTGTGGTTGGGGTAATTTTTTTTATGCAGCAATAGGTAAATAATATAATGCATGATTTCCTCCCCTCCATTTTTTCTGTTCTTGCATTCAGTGATTCCTGTTACTTGGATAGTAGACTTCCTATAACAGTCTTTAAATTTTCATTTCTTTCCTATTTTTTCTTTATCTTTTTACTTTCTATTCTGGGCGATTTCCTTAACTTTATTTTCTAACCTTTCTATTGAGTTTAACTTCTCTTTCATTAAAACAAAAAATATTTTTACTAAGAGCTATTTTTGTTTTCTAATTTTTCATTCCCTCTTTTTTTTTTTTAAATGTAGGACCTGGTTCTGGAGTCCTTTAGTCCAGAGACCTTTAGTTTTTATCTTCTCTAGAGGAGAAATCTCTGGTCTCTTGCCAGGTGGGATCTTGGCAATCTTGCTGCATGAAGTAGGGAGACAGATGTGGGGAACTCAGAGCTTCTGAAACTGAATTTCAACCATTCCCACTGCCTTCACCTTCGTTTCTAGGGGTGTCTTCCTTTCTGATTAGGTGCTGCTAATCCATGTTCCTCTGCTTTATCAACTGCTGGCTTAGGATTTTGTTGTGTTTTTTTCATCTGCATTCAGCTTCTGCAATTTGTTTTTTTCCTTGCCTGTTCTCTCAATTCTGATGGGTGTAAACCCTAAAACAACAACAAAAAAACACCTTATTGTAGTTGTCTTCATGGGATTTCATGGAAAAGAGAAAAAAAGATATGTGTATTTAACCAACCCTCTTTACCTCAACCCTTCATGCCTTACCTGCTCCCACCTCTCTCTGGGACCTTCTGTGACTCATTGAGCCTCTTACTCATCAAGACAATGAAAGGGATATTGGCTTTCTCACTGTCACTGTGGTTCTGAAGTCATAGTCAATGAGTAACTGCAGTGGGAACATTAGCGGGTCATTTCCACATAATCAGTCTGTCCATAGTTAACTGCATACCTGCTGGTTTGTGCCTGAAGACACGTCAGCGGCCTTTAACTGAAGACTTCAGAGCTGAGTGTCAAGATTTAAGAGGAGGGACCTTCCCTGGTGGCGCAGTGGTTAAGAATCTGTCTGCCAATGCAGGGGACATGGGTTCGATCCCTGGTCTGGGAAGAGCTCACGTGCCGCGGAGCAACTAAGCCCGTGCGCCACAACTACTGAGCCTGCGCTCTAGAGCCCGCAAGCTGCAACTACTGAAACCTACACGCCTAGAGCCCATGCACTGCAATGAAGAGTAGTCCCCGCTCTCCACAACTAGAGAAAGCCTGCACACAGCAACGAAGACCCAACGCAGCCAAAAATAAATAAATAAATAAATGTATTTTAAAAGGTTTGGGCTTCCCTGGTGGCGCAGTGGTTGAGAGCCCGCCTGCCGATGCAGGGGACGCGGGTTCGTGCCCCGGTCCGGGAAGATCCCACACGCCGCGGAGCGGCTGGGCCCGTCAGCCGTGGCCGCTGAGCCTGCGCGTCCGGAGCCCGTGCTCTGCGACGGGAGAGGCCACAGCAGTGAGAGGCCTGCGTACCGCAAAAAAAAAAAAAAAAAAAGTTAACAGGAGGAATTTACGTACACTACACATACCTTGGAGGTCTGAGTATGTGTATATAACAAAATACAATGCCAGTTTATATGCATATATGTGCACATACACACATCTCAAAATGAGCCTTCTTGCCAAACAAAACCCAGCTTTGGACTGTGGGTGAAATGAGAAACGTGAAAAATGTTTAGCCTGAAGTTTGTTTAAATATTCATGATGTCTTCAAAGCAAAGCTGTTGGGAAGACTAAGCCACCTGGAATACAGCTGGGATAGTACAGTGAGGCATCTTGAAAAAAATCGTAGAGTCCTATGCAGGGCTGAGAAGAATGTTCAGAGGTGATCTAGCCCGGCCTCCTACTGCCTGCTGTATTAAATTAGTTTGGGTAAGTCATGCTGATCATTAGCAAGATCAGCTTGATATTTAGGAAGTGTAGTACTGTTTTGTCAGTTTGAAGATAATTATATTTGGGGTTATACAACTTACTTGGGGTAACAGATTCCATTTATCGACTCCCTATCCTTCCTCATGAGATACAGTTTTAGAGAAGGCAGTTATGTGGCACACGCATCATTGTTCTCCCCTTTTGTACCCATGATAGACATCACTAATCAGTATGGCCCTCATTCTCTCTAGGTCCACATGTGACGTCTCATGATCCTTTTCCATGCAGTGGCCACCAGCAATTGATTGGGGGTGGGGTGGCAGGCACACACACCAGATGAAACACAAAAGCCGTTTCTGGTTGGGTCTTTTATCACCAATCTCAGTTGAACATGCTCCTGTTCACATTACTTTATCCAGAACTGATCTAGGCATGATCCATAAAGAACACACTAGGGTAGAATTTGGCTTTGTGGCCTAAAATCACTTTAGCAATTTTGTTTTTCCTTTTGGTATCTCACCTCCCATGTTTGTCCTGGGTTTTGATTTAAATTCCAGAAGTTTGTGTTTATGCAGTCAGTTTCTTGAACTGAATAGCTTGCTTTATCCTGTTACACATCATCATCTTTTTATTCTAAACCACGGGTCAGCAAACCATGAGCCATGGACCAAATCCAGCCTGCCACCTGTTTTGTGAATAAAGTTTTATTGGAACATAGCCACACCCATAAATTTACACATTCTCCAAGACTGCTTTCGCATTAAAAGGGCAGAGCTGAGTAGTTGTGACAGAGAATGTCTGGCTCACAGAGCCAAAAATACTTGGCAAAAAGACTCGATGGGCTTCCCTGGTGGTGCAGTGGATGAGAATCCTCCTGCCAACGCAGGGGAATCAGCCTGCCAATGCAGGGGACACAGGTTCGAGCTCTGGTCCGGGAAGATCCCACATGCCACAGAGCAACTAAGCCTGTGCTCCACAACTACTGAGCCTGAGCTCTAGAGCCCGCAAGCCACAGCCACTGAGCCTGTATGCCACAACTACTGAAGCCCGTGCACCTAGAACCTGTGTTCCGCAACAAGAGAAGCCACTTCAGTGAGAAGCCTACGTACGGCAACGAAGAGTAGCCCCTGCACGCCGCAACTAGAGAAAAGCCCACGCGCAGCAACGAAGACCCAACACAGCCAAAAAATAAGTAAATTAAAAAAAATAATAAAGTGCTTAGGTGGAGAAGAGTATTTAAAAAAAAAAAAAAAAGACTCATTGGTACCCTCTGTGGTTGCAAACTAAAATTTAGCAGGGGGCATGGAGCTGACTCCCTCAGGGTAATTGTTGGGCCATGGAGGTGTGCTGGCGCCTGTCGATTACTCTAAGATGTTTTTTACCTCAATCACCATCTTTGGAATAGGGAAGAAAAATACCTGTTTTTTACATCTTCCAATTTTCTGAGTATATGAGATTTCAAGCAAGAGAACTTGCCTTGAATGGAGATTGCAAAGCAGAAGCCTGTGGGTAAGCTCCAACCCACAGGTGCTCTCTTTGGCTTACACAGTGAATTGTAAGAAATTGAATTAACTAAACAGTTCTTTTTTTTAATTGAGAGATTTTTGAGCGCCTCCTGAGTAGTTAGCTAACTTTGTGACTGAGTTCGTTGTCCTACGTGGACACAATGGCTAGAGTTGAGTAGAAGCTTCTCCCTTTAGACAGCACACACTCTCTTGTTAACCAGTCCCCACCATGCCTATTATCTCCCCAACACTGAAGCTGTGTCAGTTACCACTTAAAACGTTCCATTTCAGTCATTTACTCTGCCCTCTGATCCTTGTAGAGGGTTGAATTTGTAACTTCCACATCTAAGCAGGAGAGATTTTCAGCTGGGTATAAGGAAGAGCATCATCTATGAGATGAAGCACACTTTACAACCATTTGAACTGAACTGATAGAAGACCTTAACTCCCTAATTCTCTGCATTTTAAAGGAACTTATCTTTAAATCAGGACATTTAAAATAAGAATATGTGAAAGAAAAGCGGTTTTTAGTACACATGTACATATATAATTGTGGACTGTGATGCCCACTTATTGAAGGCAAAATGTTAACCTCTGTAAAGTTATGGGGCAACTCATAATTATGTTCAAGTCCTAGATAGGCTCCCTGAGAGGTCAGCTGGTACCTTGGACAGCACCCTCCCAAGTCTTTGGTGTGAGTTTGTTCTGCAGGGGAAATACTGTATGTAGCACCCACTCTTAAAATTTCCAGCTAACTCTGGACTCATATTTTTTAAATACTTGTAACTCATATGAAGGGGAACAGCAAATAAGAGAATGGGTAACTATCAAAACTAGAGTCTTCAGGACATTTTATTTCCTTTATGTACCTTTTTAAGGTTTATTTACTGCTTATCTTAAAGGCCTGAATGGTGTCAGGGGGTTATTTCTTCTTCCTGAAAGCTACATAGCATTTGCTCTTTGCTTTCTGCACTTTTCTTTCAACAATGTCTGGCACATAGTGAATGGTCAGTAATGAAAGCTTGCCCCTCCTATGGTGACATTTACAATTGCTCATCTCAGTCACAAAAAAGCAAGGTGCTAATGGGAAAGGGGTGGAGCATTTGATCCTTTTGTGGAAAGTGTGTTTTGTTTGGGCTTTCTGAAATAGGCTGCATTACCTCCCCTTGCCAACTTTGTTCACAAGCGGAATGAGTGAACTAAGAGAATCAGATCTAGCATCCTCCCCGACTCCCACTATACACACGCACACGCACACACACTCACGCATACACATTTCAAAGTGAACTCCCCACAAAGTACACAGCACGTTGCCCTCAACACCAGAGTCATTCCTTGAGTCTAGGTCCTTGCTCATACTTCATATTTCACGACCCATTCTTGGCAGCAAACTTGACAGCACTTAGATCTTGTGCGACCAAGAGGAACTCTCCTTCCCCACCACGCTACATATTAATATCATTCCTCCTTCAGTCTCTTAGCACTTAACTCTCTGTACTCCTCACTCGGCAGGTAATCATGCACATCTCTTGTTCTGTTATTTAAATCTGGTATTTAACCTTTCCTGTGTTGGTTTCTTTATCTCTCTGCCCGGTTATATGCAAACTGCATATAAGGAAAGGTAGATATTAGCATGGTTCCCTTGTGCATAGTAAGTTTTTAATTAGTCTACCCCAGAAGCATGCCTTGAGACAAGATTCAGGTCTAGTTAGTTTATTTGGGAGGTGATCCAGTGTAAATGAGGGAGTAAGAAAGTGAGATAAGCAAAGGAAGAAAAGAGGAGGGTGTGTTAGGGATTGGTTCACCACTGTGGGCAGCTGTGCACAGTCGTGCTGAGGACCTTCTAAGATAGGTTGGTCCAATAGAAATATATATAATGCAAGCCGCAAATACAAGCCACATGTGTGATTTAAAGTTTTCTAGTAGCCACATAAAGAGAAACATGAAATTAACATTAGTAACATATTTCATTTAACCCAATATATCTTTTTTTTTTTTTTTTGGCCATGCCCCAGGGCATGCAGGAACTTAGTTCCCCGACGACGAGGGATCCAACCCTTGCCCCCTGCAGTGGAAACGTGAAGTCCTAACCACTGGACAGCCAGGGAATTTCCAAACCCAATGTATCTTACATATCACTTCAGTATATAGTCAGTATAAAAATTATGTGTTGGTTGATTGAAAATCTCTGGATTCCTGCCATGGCAGCCTTTTCTCCTTAGTTTTGGTGTCAGCGTTAAGGACTGTCCTGTGTGGTTACACAGGTTGAGCACTGCATCGCTCTTGGGGGCAACACCTAGGCTTCCATAGACTGCAGTGTACCTGGTGCCCCTAAAGTTGTGCAGTGCCCAACCTGCACAACTCCTCATGCGAGGGCTGTCGGCCTCTTACCTCTTATTACCATGCTCATCACTTTGGAGAAAGAATAAAGGATTGTTAGAGCAGACGTAATTCACTTGGGCTCAGCTACAGTGTTCTTTTAAGGGTCACTAAACATTTCAAGCACCTGACACCATTTCCTTGCAAGCCAGCATCATGAGTAATCAACAGAAGCCAGCACCTCCAGGGCCCTGTAATTGCTCTGAAGGAGTCAGCTTTAACCCTACTGGGAATTTTAGCTTGCAGTCTGCAGAGGGTACCAATGAGTCTTTTTGCCAGGCACCCTTAACAGACATGGTTTGGAAGTGGCGCACCCAGGCTGGGGCTGGAAGCTGGGAAAGAGCAACTTCTGTGGCTCAGAGCTTCCTCTCCAGGGCTAGGCTTCCTCACTCCCTCTTTTCTCTACTGGGCTTCCTCACCTCAGTCACCCCCAAGGTGTCTTGCTGCAAGAGTTAGTGAACTCTGGATGCCTAAGGTCAACCTTTCAGTCACAGAGGGGCTCTGAGTTGATTTCACTCCTCTGTCATTTGTTCCTCTGTGGTGGCAACAAACCATGCAAGTGAAATCAAATTGGCCTTATTGGTAGCATCTAGAAAAAAATATTCAAGGGCGTTTGGAGGGAGGTAGTGGTGGAATTAATAGAACACAGAATTGGAAATCAACTCAGAAATCAAGCACTCCAGCCGTTTCTTGGTACACATGATGTGCAGGAGAACGGGAGAGGTTTTGGACTCATTCAGGTTTACACAGTGGGTTAGTGGCAGAGGGTTAGATTCTTTGTGGAAGAGACTCTGTCTTATTTACCTCCCCAGTGCATTGTGTCTGGTACACAGTATTCAGTAGATGTTTGTGGAATGAACTGATGCATTTTTATAATATCTGGATTACCTAGAGGTAAAAAATACGTACATTTCCTCCCTATATATCTGTGGAATGCATGTGTATTGATTTTGCAAACCCAGCATTCATTACCCTTCCTGCTTATGGTACATCCCTCCCCAACACTGCAGGGAACCATATGATCCGAATATGGCCAAACCGAGCATTCCATTTCCCTAGCCACAGTGATTTGTTCAACTATCAACATGTGGTCTAAGCCTGACTAGTCACAGCGTATACAAACTCAATTCTGGGGATTTGTTTTGGTCCTGCTCTCACCAGCAGTGGAGAGGCAGCCTGAGAATGAAGCCAATACAGAAGAAAGCAGAACTAAGAGCTGGAGAAAGCATTGCCGAGTTTTGGTGATGGCATTTGACCACCAATATCTATGTGTATCCAAAGTCTGTCCCTGGAGTTTTCAATTATATGAGCTGGATATTCCCTTTTTAAAAAACAAAACAAAAAAACCCAGGTTTTTTGTCATTTGCATCTGAAACCAAATGACAAGTAGTCTAGCTTAAAGCACCAATGAAACAACCTACAGATTAGTTAGTACCTCCAGCATCTCCTGTTGTTTGGATTTTCACCCTCCCATGAGCTGAGGGAAGGTGGTCCCTCCCCAGCCTTAGGGGGGTAAACTTTGATGAGCGTGGACTTGACATAGTGATTTTATTCTCCTGGTGGATGATTGCTTTAGGCATGAGTAGGTGATGCAAACCTGGTGAAGGGAGGGAAGTTTCCTGCCTGAATTCTGGGATAGATTTTCCTCTTGGGTACAAAGAAGTAAACTGTCCTTTCCTGCCCTTGTACATGGCTGTGCAAGGATGTGATGACTGGATCTGAAGCTATCAGCTTGAGGCCATGAAGAGACAAGTCTGAGGATAGGAACCAGAGTATTAAGGGTGATAACGCAAGGAGATAGAAAAAGCCTGTGTCCTTGGTGGTATCCTTGAACTACTAAACCTCATTCTTACCAGACTTAAACATTTGAGATGTCATTATTTTTTCATTTGGAATTCTCTTACTAGCAGCCAAAAGCAACTTGATGGGAATAACTGTGTTTTTCAAATTTGTTTTTAAGTTTTTAAGTTTTATTTATTTATTTTTGGCCGTGCTATGCGGCTTGCGGGATCTTAGTTCCCCGACCAGGGATCGAACCCTGGGCCATGGCAGTGAGAGCACCAAGTCCTAACCACCGGACCACCAGGGAAGTCCCTGAATAACTGTTTTGTAAGTAGAAGAGAGAAGTGAGAACTTTGGAATCTTACAGGGAAGACCCGTATGTAAAATAATTGTATGACGAGTTGCCCTTGAAGAAGTGGGGATGGAGTGCTGAAACCTTGCCCACTTGGACTCCAGTATTTTCCCTTATGACAGGACCCAAGTTTCCTCTGGAATCCTGTGCCTCTGCAGAAGCCAGTTTGAAGACTGGCTTAAAGGCTAACTTTTAAACTAGAACAAGATGTCTCAGCCTTGGCACTGTAGATATTTTGGGCCATAATTCTTTGTTGTGGGGGCTGCCGTGTGCATCTAGGACGCTTAGCAGCACCCCAGGGCTCTGCCCACGAGATGCCAGTAGCACTCTGTGCCCGGTCGTGACAACTGAAAACGTTTCCAGACGTTGTTCAATGTTCCTTGGGTGGAAAAAATGTCCCTAGGTGAGAACTTCTAAACCAGAATTACGTCTCAATTATTTTAGAACAGTAAGTTTCCTGTATTGTGAGACAGTCTTGAGGTATCATTAAAAACAAATGAGGGGCCTCCCTGGTGGCGCAGTGGTTAAGAATCCCCCTGCCCATGCAGGGGACGCGGGTTACAGCCCCAGTCCGAGAAGATCCCACATGCCGCGGAGCAGCTAAGCCCGTGTGCCACAACTACTAAGCCTGAGCGCTAGAGCCCGCGAGCCACAACTGCTGAAGCCCACGCACCTAGAGCCTGTGCTCCACAACAAGAGAAGCCACTGTAATGAGAAGCCCGTGCACCGCAACCAAGAGCAGACCCCACTCGCCGCAGCTAGAGAAAACCCGCGCACAGCAACAGACCCAACGCAGCCAAAAATAAATAAATAATAAATAAATAAATTTATAAGAAAAAACAAAAACAAATGAATTACAGAAAATGACAGGAGATGAGGAGGATATGGAGAAACTGGACCCCTTGTGCATTGCTGCTAGGAACGTAAAATGGTGCAGCCTCTGTGGAAAACAGTTTGGTGTCTCTTTAAAAAGTTAAGTATAGGGCTTCCCTGGTGGCGCAGTGGTTGAGAATCTGCCTGCTGATGCAGGGGACACGGGTTCGAGCCCTGGTCTGGGAGGATCCCACATGCCGCGGAGCAACTAGGCCTGTGAGCCACAACTACTGAGCCTGCGCGTCTGGAGCCTGTGCTCCGCAACAAGAGAGGCCGCAATAGTGAGAGGCCCGCGCACCGCTATGAAGAGTGGCCCCCGCTTGCCACAACTAGAGAAGTCCCTCGCACAGAAATGAAGACCCAACACAGCAAAAATAAATATAAATAAACTCCTACCCCCAACATCTTCTTTAAAGAAAAAGGATTTCTCTTTCACTGTCTTTGTGTTAAAAAAAAAAAAAAAAAAGTATAGGATTACCGTGTGATCCAGCAATCCTAAACTCAGTTTCTAAATGTATACCCTAAAGAATTGAAAGCAGGAACTCAAACAGGTATTTGTACACTAATGTTCATAGCAGCATTATTCACAATAACTAAAAAATGGAAGCAACCCAAGTGTCCACTGGCAGACAAATGGATAAGTAAAATACGGTCTCTGCATACAACAGGAATGTCGTTCAGCTGTAAAAAGAATGAAGTTCTGCTACATGCTACAATATGGGTGAACCTTTACAACATTACGCTAAGTGGAGTAAGCCAGACACAGGACAAATTTATGTGATTCCACTTATACAAAATATCTAGAATAGGGAAATTCACAGAGACAGAAAACAGAGCAGAGGTGACCAGGGACTGGGGGGAAGATGGGCCTAGGGAGTTACTGCTTAATGTGTACAGAGTTTCAATTTGGGGTGATGAAAAGCTTTGGAACTAGATAGCGGTGATGGTTGTACAACATTGAGAATGTAATTAATGCCATCGAATTGTACGCTTAAACCTGGTCACTAACCTGGTTGTAAAATAGTAAACTTTACGTTATAAATACATTTTTTTTTAACCACAGTAAGAAAGTAAACAAAAAAACTTCAAATAAGTTAAAGTCATGAGCTTTTGCCAAGTTCTGTACTGTTTGGTGCAATGCATGACCAAGATGCTGTGGCCTGTGATGGAACATTTGAGGGGAAGGAGTAGGTGGGATGTGGGGACTCTGACCATTAGGGTTAGCATCTGTGGAGTTCTAAGACATCCGTTCTAGAAGTGTAGGTTCTGTTGAGTACTTGCCATGTACTAAGCTAAGGTCTTCACACAGATCACCTCATTTAACTCTCAAAACAACCCCACAAGACAGTCCAGGTGCTCCTATTGCTCCCCTGTATTTGTGATTAAACCGGGATTCAGAGAAAGGGGTAGAGACCTTATTCAATCAAACTGAGGTAGTGGGGTTCCATACGGTCCCATGCTTTTAACCATTGCACCCTCTTTTGCTGAGATTTGGAGCCAAAATGCTTACCGTTGGATTAAAAAAAACCTATGTTGAGTATTTACTTAGTCAAACAGTAAGAAAGGAGAAGTGAAATCATTAGTGGCTCCCAAGTGGCCCTGCTCACTCTGACTATCCAGTTTCTTGTGTTCTTTTTTTTAATCTCATTCCACGGAAAATGTTTTCCTGTGAACAATGTCAGTTAGATTAGAGAAGCACTTTTCCCAGGAGGGAGGCTGAAGCATACGGGTATTTCCGTGGGCCAGGGTGCACCTGAGATGTGAATTTACGGTTTCCTGCTGGGGCTTAGATGGCTATATCCACATTTTCTTGTCAGCCTTTCTGCCTTATTGGGGAGTGGATTATGGCACTTAATGATTTAATCTGTGTGATCTCTAGACAAAACATGTCTCCACTTTGCTGCTGGGAAAATGTTAATTTATTCTGCTTTTGGATCTAAAGAGGTAAATGAAGTGATTGACGAAGCAGTGTGTGTGTGTGTGTGCTGATACACAAGGATCTGCGCTAAGAGAAGCAAATGTGGCTTAAATCTAGGGGTTTTAAGTGGAAAGTTCTTGAGTCTCCTTTCAAGGACTACAGCCTCCCCTTCCCTAAAGTTGTATGCAGAACTTTGTGTCTAGGGCATGATTATCTTTTTGGAGGTCGCACAACACAGTGTTCATCAGAATCTCAAAGGGGTTTTAGAGAATGTCAGTCTGTAATTTTATGTTGCCTGTTAGCTGGCGCGTCTTTGGCTTTGAAGAGCCACAATCATCTTAGGTACAAGAGGTCCTTGATATTTGAGAAGCATCTTTATCTAGGTAAGGCGCTGAGCTATGGGAATTGTTATTATTTTGAGCTTGTTAAATTTGAAGCTTGAAAAAGCCCAGCCAGATTGATGTAAACTTCGGCAGGATGAATCTGAGCATGGCCATCTGTGCCTCCAGCCGGCTGTCTACTTCTCCTTCCAGCTCCTTCCCCTCCTGCTGTTCCGCTGCTCGAGCCCCTGCCCACTTTATGTGCTCCAGTCCTGGAACCACCATGGGGAATGGAAGGACCAGACAGTTTCACTTTATTTAACTCGTGTCTGGCACATAGTAGGAATTTTTTTTTTTAAATGGTAGTTAAAAAAAGCACACCCATCCAGATCTCTGGGAAAATTGTTATTTGTTCCGGATGTAGAACAAGGAGATTCCCGTTCTTCTCTTAGGCAGAACCCAGAGACAAGCTCAGGTTTTACACATTTATGGCAAATGGGAAGCCGTCAGAATGTGAGTTTCTTTACTTAAAAAACAAACAAATACGGTTAGCTGAGTCTTCAGCACATGCCATGCTCTGTCTGTGATCTTGTGCAGTATCTCCATCAGTCATCACAGCAGTCAGGGAGGTTGGTACTCTCAAAACCATGTTAGAGACCAGGAAATTGAGGTTTACAGAGGTGACGCAATTTGCCCACGGTCAGATCGACAGCAAGCACCAAGAGTCAGGCTTTGAAAGCCCACCGTTTCCATGATGCTGAGCCAGTTCACGTGAACCTCACATTTTCTCATTTGATCAGGAAAGATTTCCTGTGTGAGAAGGACCACAACCTGAAAGTTAACAAATGGTATCTATTCCATGGAGGTGTCTGTCTGTAATTCACTTGGGATTAAGCAGTCCTTCTCAAATTTTACTGTGTATACAAATCACCTGGGAATCTTATTAATGCAGATTCTGAATCAGCAGGTGGGTGAAGCCTGGAGTGGAGCCCAAGATGCTTATTTCTAACCAGCTTCCAAGTGATGCTGCTGCTGCTGATCTATGAACATTTTGAGTAGCCAGGAGATACAGTGTTTACAAAGGACTTGCTCATATATGATCTTATTTGATCCTCACCCAGGCCCTGTGAGGTATCCATTATTATTTCTGCCTTCGAGATGAGGACACTGAGAGTCTGATAAGAGATAGCTTCCATTTTCAAGTGTCAGGCATTTCTAGAGACGCAGTTGCAAACAGGACAGATACGGTTTTTATTTAAAGACAGTTTTATTTAAAGACAGTTTTATTTAAAGACAGTTTTATTTAAATACAGTTCTTATTTAAAGACACTGACAGTCTAGCAAGGAAGACTCTGAATCATCAAATTGGAAAAGTTCTGAGTGCCTTTTTGAATGTTGGGTTCTGGGTATTTCCATTCATCATAGGAGGGAGCGAAGCAGGCTCAGAGCAGAGGAAGATGATGTATTCGGTCTTGAACGTTGTGCTGACATCCTGGTGTAGCTGTCTAGTAGGCAGGTCTGGGTCTGGAGTTCAGGAGAGAGACCCAAGGTAAGGGGAGTTGAGAGTTTGAGAGCCATCAATGCAGAGGTGTTAGTTGAAGTTACAAAGATTAGATTCAGGATACAGAAGAATGGGAAGCTGCCTAGAAGAGTTTAAATAGTGAAGAGCTTAGAATAGTCTCCTACAATAGGAACCTGCCTGGCCAGTGATTATGGATTGGCAGAGGAAGAGGAGCCCACGACAAAGACCAAGAAGCATCCACCAGGGAGGCAGGAGGAAAGCCGCAGAAGCTGAGGGAAGAGAGAACTTCAAGGAAGGAGTGGTTCATCACTGATGATGGGATAAACCAGTATAACATGCCTTGTGATACCATGCCCCAAAAAGGGTACCACATCTCTTCTGTAATAATATCCCTGCATATCCAGAGGTGCATATCCAGAATCTAATCATGAGAAAGCATCAGACAAACCCAAATTGAGGGACGTTCTGCAAAACACCTGGGCTGTACTCTTCAAAAATATTTATATCTTGAAAGACCAAGGAACTGTTCTAGTTAAAAGGAGACTAAGGAGACATGACAACCAAATGCAATGTATGATTCTTGATTTGATCTCAGATCAGAATAAAATCACTATAAAAGACATTATAGGGGCTTCCCTGGTGGCGCAGTGGTTGAGAGTCCGCCTGCCAATGCAGGGGACACGGGTTCGAGCCCTGGTCCAGGAAGATCCCCCATGCCGAGGAGCAACTAAACCCACGTGCCACAACTACTGAGCCTGCGTGCTAGAGCCCGTGAGCCGCAACTACTGAGCCCACGCGCCTAGAGCCCGTGCTCCACAAGGAGAAGCCTCCGCAGTGAGAAGCCCGAACACCTCAGTGAAGAGTGGCCCCCGCTCGCTGCTACTAGAGGAAGCCTATGTGCAACAACGAAGATCCAACGCAGCCGAAAATAAATAAAAATAAATAAGAAGGACATTATAGGAACACCTTACAAAATTTTTAAATAGGCTGTCTGTTAAATAAGAGTTGGCTATAAACAATGTTTGTTCCCCCCCCCCCCCAAATTCACATGTTACATCCTAACCCCCGGTGTGATGATATTTGGAGGTGGGGCCTTCATGAATGGGATTAGTGTCGTTATAAAAGAGACCCCAGAGAGCTCCCTTGCCCCTTCTGTCATGTGAGGACACAGAGAGAAGATGACTGTCTATGAACCAGGAAGTGGGTCTTCACCAGACACTGAATCTGCCGGCACCTTTACCTTGGACTTCCCAGCTCCAGAGCTGCTAGAAATAAATTCTGTTGTGTGTAAGCCACTGAGTCTGTTGTATTCTGTTTTATGTATGTGTGTATATATATATATATATATATATATATATATATATATGTAAGGCCAGATGGGCTAAGGCAGAAAATCTTTGTTCTTAGGAAACGTGTTGAGGTATTTGAGAGTGAAGGGTTGTAATGCCTGCAACTTACTCTTCCATGGTCCAGAAAAACAAAGGATAAACATATAAGGTGAAAAAATATTAATTGGTGAATCTGGATGAAGGAGATGTGGGTATTTACTGTACTATTCTTACAACTTCTGTATAGTTTTCTATAGAAAAATTTCAAAGTAAAATGGTAAAAAAGAAAGGAGTGGTATATACACAGTATCAGATTCTGTGGAGAAGTCAGGTCAAGATAAAGGTCAAAAGTGTCCATTGGATTTAGCAACATGGATTTAGCTTTGAGTTCATGGCACTTCAATTCTGGAAGCAAAACCATGAATGAATATATAATTTCAAATTGGAATAGGGATTGGAAGAAAAAGAACAGGGTGTTACATGAGAGGATGACATAGATGTAATTAGTGCTTTGGTCAAACCAGTTCTAGTGGAGTGGAGGATGGAGAAGCTAGCCTGCAATGGTGTGATCAGGGAGGAAGGGATGAGGAAACAGTGACGGCAGACGCCTTCCTCCAGAAGCTTGGGTGAAGAGCAGGGACCTACAGAGGACAGCCGCCAGAGGGAGAGGTGGGGTCAAGGTGGAAACACAGGGGAGTCAAGGAAGGTTTGGGAGAAGTGGTTACATTTCCACAGGGTATGGAATGGCGGGCAGGGGTTTCGAGGGAGGAGGAGTATGTGTCAGAGTCTCTACACGGGGAGCGAGGATGGGCACTGAGAAATGGATGTGTCTAGAGCACGGAACGTGTCGGCGGTGGGCGGTGGATGGACGGGAGACGGCAGGTAGGGGTTCCATTTAGAAGAACCTTGTTTTCTAGGCTGAGCACCTTAGCCTGAAGAGGTTAAACCTCTTGTCTGGTGTCTCAGCCAGAAGGTGGAGGGATTGGAAGTCCAGCCCTCTTCCCAGGCTCCTCTATACAGAAGAAAAGGTGTCTTGTTAAGTGCTGCCACGTGCTCAAGCCAGAAGCCAAGGTACCATACTTTCCACTCCCTCTCCTCCAGCTCCCACCCAGGGAAGCCTGTCTATTCTACCTTCTAAATGGACGTCTGTTTACAGTTTTCCACCTGCACTGCACCCGCCCGCCCTGGTTCAAACACCGTCATCTCTCTGTGGTTGATCCCCCTGCTGCGACCCTTTCTCCACTCACCAGACAACAAGATATTTAACAGTGTAAATCGAAACTTGTCATCCACATCTTCTCCCTCCTCAAAAACTATCCAGTGACTTTTATTTATAATTCCAGGGAAAGTGTCAAGCTCTTCAGCATAACCTGTCAGGTCCTAGCTTCTGCCTCCCTCTGCAGCCTTATTTTGTCCCTCCTGCCTTTTTTTTTTTTTTTTTTTTTTTTGTGGCCGCGGGTCTTGAGGTATCTTAGTTCCCTGACCAGGGATTGAACCCGTGCCCCCTGCAGTGGAAGCGTGGAGTCTTAACCACTGGACCGCCAGGGAAGTCCCCCTCCTGACTCTTCTTTACTTAGCTCCAACCACATAAGTTTATTGGGTTTTCAATTCTTTGATGGGAAAAAGCTCTTTTCTGACTCTGGGTCATTACTTTCCAGCTCCTCCCTCTGCCTCTCTTTTCCCCACCCTGATCTTTTGCCTGATTAACCCTTGTATTATTTTGCTAGTGCTGCTGTAACGAAGTACCAGGGCATGAGTGGCTTAAGCAACAGAAATATATTTTCTCACAATTCTAGAGGCTGGAAGTCTGAGGTGGAGCTGTCAGCATTTTGGTATCTACTGAGGCCTCTCTCCTTGGCTTGTAGATGGCCGTTTTCTCCCTGTGTCTGCATGTGGTCTTCCCTCTGTGTGTGTCTCTGCATCTAAATTTCCTCTTCTTGTAAGGACACCAGTCATACTGGATTAAGACCCACCCTCATGACCTCATTTTAACGTAATTGTCTCTTTAAATACCCTGTCTCCAAATACAGTCACATTCTGAGGTCCTGGGAGTTAGGGCTTCAACCTGTGAGTTTTGAGTGGACACTACTCGGCCCATAACAAGTCTTCTCATTATTTAGATTGTGGCCTATACATGTCACTTCTTCAGGAAAGCATTCCCTTATTCCATTCCATCCAATCCAAATTAGATTTCCTATTATTCTTCCATTCTTGTATATAGCACTTTTCCACCTCCAATACCTATTGCATCTTGTAATTACATATACATCTATGGGTCTCCAACTGGAATTTAAGTGACATGAATTCAAGGACCATATCTTCTCCAGTCACTGTCATATCCCCAGCATCTAGCATAGTTCTTGACCCATAGTAAGCAGTCAATGAAAATTGTTGAGTGAGTGGATTTATGAAAAGTTCAGATGCTGCACAGAATCTAGCAACTTTGCATTTTGTTAAACTGAGACAAAACCTTTGAAAGGAGAGATGATTCTTACCTGTGTTTAAAGATCTGCAGAGCAAGTGATTTCACACTAACCATCAGTAGCCCCACTGCAGCCTTTTGGCATGAAATGTGCAAACTGTGACTGGAAATTGATTCAAGCTCAGAGGTAGGCAGCTGGGGAGAACACATTTATAAAATTATTGCTGATGTGTGCTGTGACTTAGCCCAGCATGGCACCACAGGCCAGTGTATGACCGAAACTAATGACATTGGGCTTTTTGCTTAAAAGATAAGAAAATTCAGCCTTAAGTAGGGACTCAGAGCAAATTTCATTCTCATTCATTTGTTTTAGATGTTTGGATTTTGACTTGATTTGGACCGGTTTTCTAGGTGGGTCCATTTACAAAACTTAATATTTGGCTTTTGTTAAGGTTTAGTGCATCAGTGCAGTTTTCGTCTAGTTTCTGCTTCATAGACAGTCTCTAGAAGAAAACTGTGAGTCTCAGCCATTCTCAGGCAAGATCATCAAGTCCAAGAATCCTCTTGCTAGAAGTTCCTGGAGTATTATTTTGTCCAGTCCCCTGCCTGCAAAGGGTCTTTTGATTTGTCTGGGGCAGATTGTTCATTTGTTTTTATTTATTTAGCAAACATTTACTGAGTGTTTACTCTCTGTCAAACACTACAGTTAACAAAGAAGAATAAGGGACTTCCCTGGTGGTGCAGTGGTTAAGAATCCGCCAGCCAATGCAGGGTACACAGGTTTGAGCCCTGGTCCAGGAAGATCCCACATGCCACGGAGCAGCTAAGCCTGTGCGCCACAACTACTGAGCCTGCGCTCTAGAGCCCGTGAGCCACAACTACTGATCCCATGTGCCACAACTACTGAAGCCCATGTGCCTAGAGCCGGAGCTCTGCAACAAGAGAGGCCACTGCAATGAGAAGCCTGCGCACTGCAACAAAGAGTAGCCCTTGCTTGCCGCAACTAATGAAAGCCCATGTGCAGCAACGAAGACCCAATGCAGCCAAAAATAAATAAATAAATAAATATATTAAAAACAAAAAAATAACAAAGAAGAATAAGATATAATATCCACTCTCAAAATCGCTTCTTGAGGACCGAGGCCAAATCTCAGTCTTGTTTTCTCTTACGCAGTGCCCGGTCCAGTTGTTGTAGCAGGAACAACTGTGTGGTGACATTTATCACTTTTTGGTGCCCAATATTAGAATCTCTGTCCGATCTTTGGAAATTGTCCCGTTATATGTCTTAGCCCCCTAAGACTAGGGCCCTCCTGGTGCTGTAGGAGCTCCAAAGATGAGGTCATTGCCTTCCCAGGGTCTTCCCAGCTCAGGTGTGAGCTTGTGACCTAGACTTGACATGTAACGTGTGATAGGTTGAACTGGGAGCTGTGTTATGCAGAAACGGGGGCCCTGGAGGATGTGTTTTGGAGAAGGCAGGAGCAGCAGCAGGCTTCTGCAGGCCACTTGTGGGGCCAGAGGCAGCATTCAGTGCCCAGGACCAGCAGGGACAGACGTCTGAGCTGTGGCACCCTCCGTTCAGTGGCTGCTGCAGTCTTGTCCTCTCTGAGCTGTTCTTGTCACCTGAATTCGGCAGTGTCTGCTGGTCAGCCTGCCTTTATGCCTGCCCACTTGCCAGGCCTGGCTCTCCAGCCTTCCAGGTGATTCTATAAGCTCCCCACCATCCCCAGGATGCTGAAAGGAGCCAGAGTTGGTTTCTGTTGCTTGCAACTAGCACACCTGACTTGTGTAAACTCTTGGTTCACTAACCCAGGGATAACAGTACCTTTCTTACTTTCCCATAATTCAATTTAATTTATATTCTGAACTCTCATTATGTTGGGTGGTAGATACTTAATTGCAGTCAATTCAGGATCTCTTCACCCATCTTTTTTTAAGCTAACATCTAAAATTAATTTTTAATATCATAAAAGCACAGAAGGGTGAGAAATGGAAATGCCACAGATAATCCCACCATTCTAATTTTTTTTTTTCAAAAGCTGGTGCTGTTTGTTTTTAATTAATTAATTTAATTTATTTATTTTTCGCTACATTGGGTCTTCGTTGCTGCATGTGGGATTTCTCTAGTTGCAGCAAACGGGCTTCTCTTTGTTGTGGTGCGTGGGCTTCGCATTGCAGTGGCTTCTCTTGTTACGGAGCACGGGCTCTAGGCACACAGGCTTCAGTAGTTGCAGCAGGTGGGCTCAGTAGTTGTGGCACACGGGCTTAGTTGCTCCGCGGCATGTGGGATCTTCCCAGACCAGGGCTCGAACCCATGTCCCCTGCGTTGGCAGGTGGATTCTTAACCACTGCGCCACCAAGGAAGCCCCCACCATTCTAATTTAACAACTATTATTTGCACCTTCTTTATGTTTTTCATGTGTATAAGTTTTTACAAATTTATGAATATACTTAATACAAATGATTCTTTGTGCTTCTTAACACATTTTAAACTAGTATTATTGAGGACTTCCCTGGTAGCGCAGTGGTTAAGAATCCACCTGCCAGTGCAGGGGACACGGGTTCGAGCCCTGGTCTGGGAAGATCCCACAGGCCGCAGAGCAACTAAGCCCATGCGCCGCAACTACTGAGCCTGTGCTCTAGAGCCTGTGAGCCACAACTGCTGAGACTGCGTGCCGCAACTACTGAAGGCTGTGCACTTTAGGGTCTGTGCTCCGCAACAAGAGAGGCCACTGCAATGAGAAGCCCGCGCACTGCAAAGAAGAATAGCCCCCGCTTGCCGCAACTAGAGAGAGACTGCGCGCAGCAACTAAGACCCAATGCAGCCAATAAATAAATAAATAAATAAATAAATAGAACTGGTATTTGTTGGATCAACATTTTCCTTGTGACTTCTGGCATTCAGCAATTATGAATTTTACTATAAAATTTTATTTTAGAAGCTTATTATTGGAAAATGAAAACGTATGAGAATTGAAACACTAGCACAGTGAACACCCATATGCCCCCCTTTCTATGCTAGTTCTTAACATTTTTCTGGATTTGCTTTCTCTCTCTCCCCTCTATGTACTTGTATATTTTCCCCACTGAATTATTTGAAAATAAGTTGCAGAAGTTATGGTATTTTACCTCTTAACAGTTCAGCCTGATTTTCCTAAGTTAAAGGACTTTCTCCTACATAATTGCAATACCGTTACCACAATTAAGAAAATTCATAGTAATTTCATAATATCATCTAAAATCCATATTCAGAATTCCCCAGTTGTTCCAAGAACATCTCTTATAGCTGAGTTCTGAGAGCCTTACTCAAGTTCCAGGAGGCTTAAATAACATCGGTGTCGGGGTCGTGGGGAGAGGGTGAGGCATGGAGTCCTCTGTGGGAGGAAGTCTGGAAGACTGTTTCATGTGCCTGGATCCTACGTCCCCTCTTGGGTTCTTCTTTTTTTTTTTTTTTTTTTTTTTTTTTTTTTTTTTTTTTTTTTTTTTTTTTGCGTTATGTGGGCCTCTCACTGTTGTGGCCTCTCCCGTTGCAGAGCACAGGCTCCGGACGCGCAGGCTCAGCGGCCATGGCTCATGGGCCCAGCCGCTCCACGGCATGTGGGATCTTCCCGGACCGGGGCGTGAACCCGCGTCCCCTGCATCGGCAGGCGGACTCTCAACCACTGCGCCACCAGGGAAGCCCCACTTGCTGACTTCTTGCATGAACTGCTCAGAGCACAGGTTTCCAGCATTTGGATTCCAGACCGGTTTCTGTTGACAATGCCCCTTGGTGGGGTGGGGGACAAGTACTCCCTAGTGCCCAAGCTCTCCCCAGTTCCTTTCCTCTTTTATCTCATTTTGAAGGCAAGAGCTCCCTGGTCTGCCTTTTTGGGTTTATTTTCCTCTGGCCTGAGTCCCTTCAAGGTTGGGTCTTTTGAAACTTAAAAGCCGTTTTTCTGCTTTCATGGTCTGACCCCATAACTAGAGAACGGCCATGGGATAACAGGACATACTGGCGGTGGGGGAAAAGAACATCAGTTGATCTTCCTGAATACTTTCCTGTCTTATTTGTTCTGTGTAGACATTAGCACGTGTATTTAGCTGTTATGCCTCAGGATGGCCATTCTGGCTGTTTAAAAATTAAAATACTTAAGAACTAGACCACTAATCCTGTTATCCTAAAAGGTAACTTTTCCTGGTGTATATTTTCTTCATCTTCCTCATATGTGTATTTTTAGATATTTATGAGTATAATTAATGAAGTGGTAAATTAACACTATACAGTGATAAAAAGCCACTGTCCTGAGTCCCCTGTCCTCCAGGCAGCCCAGCCTCTCCCCCGAGACACTTCAGACCTCCAGCGGCCAATGGGTAGATTCCTATAAGAGCAGGGTGCCTACAGGACCCTGTCTGAATCCATTCTGATGGGCCAGTGCCAAAACTTCCAGCCTGTTGTGAAAATCCGCGTGGAGCAAATGTAAATCGGATCACATCACCCTCCTGCTTGAAAGCCTTCATTGCCTTGGCTCCCTGTTTCACTCAGAATTAAATTCCATCTGCTTCATGGAGCACCGAAGGCCTTATAAGGTCTGGTGCTTGCATCCCTCGTTACCATCTTCTCTGTTTCCCCACGTGCTTCCAACATGCCTCCTGCTACCCATGTCCCGGCCAAGCTGAGCTCGTTTGTTTCTTACACATCCAGTGCTCTCTTTGGATTCTGGGTCTTCTCACAGTTCCCTCGTCCTGGAGTTGCTCACTAATTACTACCGACTTTTAGGTGTTAGATTGAATGTCATTTCTTCTGGGAAGTGGTCCATGAGCCTTCCTGGTCTGGGCTCAGGCTTCCTGTAGCTCTTTGAACTTCTTTTATGGTGGAACTTATCATAATCATTTCCTGTGATTGCTGCTGTCTTTCCTTTAGGACTCTTGAGATCCAGAAGGCTAGTGTCTATGCTTATCTTGCTCGTTATTTTACCCCAAGTGTCTAACATTGTATTAAATGTTCATTGGAAGAAATAATGAAATTTACATATGTGTTCATAAATGCACGTGTGTGTATGTTTACTCACATGCATACACACGAGAGAGTCGTCAACAGATGGGAATCAGAAAACGGGGGCGATTTGGGACCTGGTTAAAAATGGAATGATATCCCCTCAAGTGTCCACATGGGAGCACTGGTGTTTGTGTATAGGAAGAGAGAACCTGAAATCTAGTAGCCTGGTGAAAGGAAATTAGCAGAAGCGTTGCAGATTGGGCAAGAGATTGTTTTGCAGGTAATTACAGATGCCTAATCACGGCATCTTAAGACCTCTTAGAGATAAAAGTTTAGAGAAAAACTTGGGTTGCTTATACCTTTCCAGTGTGAAGAAAGCAAGCGTGAAAGAAATAGGAGATCCATATCCTTCGTATCCCTGAGTCCCTCAGCAGAGCAAAGAGTCTCTTCTCTTGTCACCATGGGAGGCAAGGCCCTCCCTGCAGCGGGATTATGTATCCCCATTCTGTTGACTGGCTTTGGCCAATGAAATGTGGGTGGAAGAGGTGTGTGTCACTTCTGGATGAGAGTGATAAGCATGGTTTGTTGGGTCTGCTTTTCCTTCAGCCACAATGACTATCAATGTTCCAGATGGAACTCACACATCAGACTTGTGGTGTGAGTGACAAACCAGTCCTCTGGGGTTGTTACTGTTGCATTGCTTGCCTATCCTGACTCATATATGCAGTATTGCTGAGTCTTTGGATTTTTTTTTTTTCCCCAAGAGAAGTCATAAATTCAGATTTTTTGGTGAAATACATATTTTTAAAATTTTGTAATGAATTCATATCACATATTATAATATTTGGAGGGTGGGCCAAAAAACATGTGTGGGCCAGTGGTTTCCTGTCTCTGGGCTAGACACTGGTACATTGTGATAAACAAAACAGACATGCTCCTTACTTCATGGGGTGTTTCAGGAAATAAACACTAGATAAAAGAAACAAACATATTTATTGAGTTATCCTTGCAATAAGCACTACAAAGCCAAAGTACAGGGTACAGTGAGATCTCTCTGAGGGGAAATGGCCAGGTGGAGTGGGTAGCAGTGGGGTTGGGTGCAGGTGAGAATGGCCAGGTGAAAGGCCCTGAGAGGGGAAGTGGAAGCTCTGGCCCTCAACCTAACTCCGAATTTGAGGAGCTGAAAGAAGTTTGAGGAGCTTGTAGCTGGAGCTCCAAGAGATAGTGAATGGCTCAAGTGGTGAGGGAGTCCCCGTGGGCCATGAAGAATAGCTTGGGCCTTAGCCTAAGGGTAATAGGGAGTCACTGAATGATTCTTAGCAAGGGAATGTCATATTCTGAAGTTGTGGGACTATGATATTCATTTAATCATTTATTTTTAAAATTTATTTGACATATCTCTTGAGTGTCCACTCTGTGGCAGGTATTATGTTAACAAGCACAGGAAATGCAAAACTAAATCCTGCCCTTAGTGAACTCATAACTTAATAAGTTTGTTAGCACATGGACACAACTATAAGTTAAGGTAGAAAGTGGTGTACGCCACCATTTATTCATTCACTTATTTATTCAACAAGCATTTACATGTATGTATCAGGCACTTGTATACATTGGGTATGTGGTGAACAAGACATCATGGATCTTACAATTTAGGGCACCTCATAAGGCAGACTTTCCTCATTTTTGAAGTGGGAGGAGTATTTGCAGCACAACAAAATTATTGTGATGTTTACATGAGAGAAAATGCTTAGTATAGTGTCTGAAGATAAGTACTCTATAAAAGACAGCTTATTATTATTACTATTACTAACCTGAAGGAAGGGAAGAATTCTTAGATTAATATGCTGTAGAGGTATTGGATGTAGAAGGAGTCAAGCTTGGGGGAAATGAGTGGCTCCATAAAGGCTAGAACTAATCAGGAGTGGCAGGGGTATGTGTGTGTGTGTGTGTGTGTGTGTGTGTGTGTGTGTGTGTGAGTGTGTGTATGTGTATGTTGCGAGGGTCATTCTAGCACACCTTTGACAAGTAGAAAGATCAAGATTATGATCGACAGATAACAAGACCTTGAGCTAGGAGAGGGAAGGAGAATATGAGGAATGGTAAAGCTGATGCATGGAGAGATTTACAGAGAACACAGGCAGTAGAAAAGTAGTCATTTCCTGCCTGATCCAGGATGTGTGGTCATTTGGAGTGCATACCCATTGGCAGGATGGTTATAATCCTTTCTGACCTAATAAGGTTAAGAGAAAAAAAAATACATTCTCAAGAGGTTTGTCATCTCTGCCAAGGTGCTGCAACATCAGACTAAGGTCAGTCAGGCAGATGAGTCAGACTGAGTCAACAGGTATTCTCTGCTTTGGAAGAGGATGCCTCAGATGATGGGGGCAGCCCTTTCAGCTGACATTGAAAGGCTGGCACTCATTTTGACACTGAACAGTTCTCTCTAAGTGTTTGGTAATAAGATGCTGATAGATGCTGTGGAAAGATGATATAAGCCAGATTATAGATATATCTTGTGCACACACATGTATATACGTATAATACTTGGTCAAAACATACAGAGCAGTGCTGTCCAACAGGCATACAATGACAACCACATATATAATTAAAATTTTTCTAGTAGCCACATTATAACAGTAAAAAAAAATGTGAAATTAATTTTGTCACCTGTAAACTGGGTTTGCCTCTTGGTGGGTGCCCAGCCAAAAGACACAACCAAGCCAAAGATGGGGGGGGGGGAAAAAAAATTGATGGCAAACTTAGCTGCTGATCCAAAAAAAAAAAAAAAAAAAAAAACCAAAGATGGGAAGAATTTATTTTTTTATTTTATTTCATTTTTGGGGCTGCACCACAGCTCCAGAAGGCATTTTTGGGGCATGTAGGATCTTAGTTCCCAGACCAGGGATTGGACCTGTGCCCTCTGCAATGGAAGCGTGGAGTCCTAACCACGGGACCACTAGGGAAGCCCAGGAAGGATTTCTTTTCCTTGCAGCAGGTAAGGAGGGCAGCGGGGATCTTTCCCCAGACACTGTCTCCCTGAACAGCAATATTGGGCAAGTTTTAAGCTAAGCGTACCTGCATATTCACGAAGGGGCCTGGGTGGTCCACAGAGTCCAAGCTTTAGTTGATTGAAGTCACTAAAAGGTTCAGAAGAGGTCAACATCATCATCCCTTAGATTCCAGTTACCTGGTGGTTGAGCGCTTCAGGCTAATCTTTACCATTGAAACAGAACTGGGAGTCTTTACAATTGATATATTATCTTTGCTATTGTTACTTCTCTTGCCTGATAAGTTGCCTGTTTCTGCATTCTTCTGTTCCCTTAAGGTCATTCATTACTGAGACCTGTTCAAGAGCAAGGATTGAGGCCAGCCTTAGATCACAACTTGCTTAGGCCAGAAATGGCTTCTCTTATGTCAAGAAAGACATGCCTGGTTTTCTTTCTCCAGGGACCCCCTACCTTATCTGTTTACAGTTTTAATATTTTGTTCAACATCATACATCCAAAGTGAAATATTATATTTTAACATGTAATCACTATAAAATTATTAGTTTTATCGTGATTCTTTTTTTTTGGATTTAGTCTTTGAAATTCCATATTTATTTTACACTTACAGCCCATGTCTATTCTGGCCAACTGCATTTCAAGTGCTTAGTAGCCACATGTACCTACTGGCTACCAATATTGGATAGCACAGACTACAGAACAGTGACTTTCAAACATTTTTGAATAGAGTAAGAAACACATACACACACACTTAAAAATTGAGCAAAGCTTTAATGAAATAATTATCATATTGTGACTCTTGCCCTCTGATATTTTCTATTTAGTTCTATTTAATTTTTTAAAAAATAGTGGTCATGACCCATTAAATTGCTTTTATGACCACCTATGGGTACGGCTGACATGGAAACTATTGATATGGAAAACCTGTACAGTGAGTCCCCTACATACGAACGAGTTCCATTCTGAGAGCATGTTCGTAAGTCCAATTTGTTCACAAGTCCAACAAAGTTAGCCTAGGTACCCAACTAACACAATTGGCTATATAGTACTGTACTGTAATAGGTTTATATTACTTTTCACACAAATAATACATAAAAAACAAACAAAAAATAAAAGATTTTTAATATTACAGTGCAGTACCTTGAAAAGTGCAGTAGTACAGTACAACAGCTGGCATACGGGCACATTTGCATCTTTGAAATCTTGCAACTTGAAGGTTTGTATGTAGGGGAGTTACTGTAGAGTTATGTCTTGAATGAGAGGTTAAAGGGATAGGCCCTAGTGTTAATGCTTAGGGCAAAAATTACCTTAAATTGCCCTGGGTCTTTACTAGGGCAAAAGGCAAGAGATAAGTTATCTTGTTTCTATTTCTCTTTGCATTTTGCTTGTGACCTTCCTTTTTATGAGACACTGAGGACAAATTCTAGTGTGATTGGTTTTAAGAGATGCAGGATAAATTTTTCTCTCTTTCTCATAATTGAATTCATATAAGGTAAATGTGTGTGCATTGACAATACACTGGATACAATATATGTTCAACTGATTTATATATATATTTCTATACATATATAAAATCTTACAGGATCCAAGAAGTGGCTTGAGGGCCATCAACCACTCTGAAGTTGTATGTAACTTAAAAATGTTGTTTATTATCTTCCCAAAGGTCTTTGTTTCAACAAAGCTAAGAAATCACATTGGTCTAGTGTGTTTATAATACTGTAGGGAAGGAAAAAAAATCCTTTCCTCTACTTCTTAGGTTCTGTTCATGGGGCCTGCAAATTAGACTGACAAAAAAACAGATTAACAGGAGAAGAGGTGTACAGATTTTACTTGATGTTAATATTTTAATTCTCTTTAAAACATGCACAGAGGCCTTAGAAAAGAAATGAAGACTGAAAGAGGTGGTTATGTGTGGGCAGTTTATATACCATTTTAACAAAAGGCAATACATTTGTGGAGAAGTAACAAGGCAAAGGAAAAGGGGTTTGGGCTTTTAGGGGTAGTAAATTGTGGGAAGGTAAATATGTGGGTGAACTAATGGAAGATAAGTGTTATTTTAGTAAAGATTTTTTGTAGTAAAAACCCATTTTCATGCTGAAGTTCTATCTCCAGTGATAATGGTTGTTTCACCTTCTGGTATAGAAGAGGGGAGGGGAAGACTTTCACAAAGGGAAATTTATGTTTTACTTTTATGTAAATGGGGGTGAGACCTAAGAGCTCTTTCTGTGTTTGCTGCTTCTTAATTGCTTTCAACTCCAAACAATCCTTATGCCAAAGTGGCATATTTTGTGTGCCATGTTCTGATTCTCTTTAAGACACACAGGGATATCGCACTAATCTTGCACTCTTAATTACTTGAATCAGTTCTGAAAAGCCAAAAGGAGTTAAGAAAGGTCTCTTATGAAGCCAAATAAATGTCTTGACTACTTTCTGGAACCCATATTTGAAGCCTGTTCATTCTTTGAAAACAGTGCTAAAAAGCCTGTGACTGACCAGAAGCAAAAACTTGATAGAAGTTTTTGGGTGGTGGCAGGCTCCTTGGCAGTGGGAGTCATATTTGAAAACCATCTGAAGAAAAGGGAGAAGACAGATGCTATGGGAACAGGTTTGGGGATTCCTGACCTGGCCACAACCCCTTCCTTGGAAGCACCGCAGAATCCCTGCTGAAATTGTGGAACCCAGGGCTCCCATGCTGATTCCAGGTGCCTTTTTTCTCCTGGTCACAGCTGATTGGACTAGAGGTTGACACCTGACTATAGTTTAGCCAAATAGAGTCTTTGTTTCTTGAGACTCTGCATAAAGAGAAATGGAAGGCAGCCATATTGGAGCTGTTAACAACATGGGAATGCATGGGCCAACGTTGGTATCACGGTGAAACTGCACAATGCAGATTGGGACTTGAACCCACTGTCCTTTAATCGAGATCACATACCTGGTCTCAGGGCTTACAGAAGCTCGGGTTCTTTATGTCTCATTGCAGAAAGAATTCAGAGAAAGACAAAGTGATAGGTAAGAAGTGGATTTATTTAGAGAGAGAACACCTTTTGTGGACAGAATGCGGTCTGTCTCAAAAGGTGAAAATGGCCTTGGGAGAAACACACTCCACAAAGAGTGTGGGCTATCTCAGAAGGCAAGGGGCCCTGAAATATGGGGTGGCTAGTTTTTATGGGCTGGGTAACAAGTGGGAGGATTATTCCAACTATTTTGGGGAAGGGGCGGAGATTTCCAGGAATTGGGCCACCGCCACTCTGTTTTTTGTTTTTTTGTCTGCATCGGGTCTTTAGTTGCGGCACGTGGGATCTTCATTGTGGCATGTGGGATCTTTTGTTGCGGCATGCAGGCTCTTCGCTGCGGCAGGCGGGCTTCTCTCTAGTTGTGGCATGTGGGTTTTCTCTCTCGTATTGCACGGGTTCCAGAGCAGGTGAGCTCTGTAGTTGTGGTGCGCAGGCTTAGTTTCCCCGCGGCATGTGGGATCTTAGTTCCCCGAACAGGGATTGAACCCACATCCCCTGCATTTCAGGATGGGTTCTTTACCACTGGACCACCAGGGAAGTCCCTCCACCGCCCACTTTTTGATCTTTGATGGTCAGCCTCAGAACTGTCATGGTGCTGGTGCCATTTAGCATGCTATTGTATTACAATGAGCGTATCCTGAGGCTCGAGGTCCACTGGAAGTCCAGTCTTCCGCCATCTTGGACCTAACCGGTTCTAACCAGTCTTTGTCATATCCTCAATGACTCTGTCATTCTTTTAAACGCTGTGCCCTGGGCTTCCCTGGTGGTGCAGTGGTTAAGAATCCACCTGCCAAGGCAGGGGACATGGGTTCGAGCCCTGGTCCGGGAAGATCCCACATGCATGCTGCAGAGCAACTAAGCCTGTGCGCCACAACTTCTGAGCCTGCGCTCTAGAGCCTGTGCTCCACAACAAGAGAAGCCACCGCAGTGAGACGCCCACACACTGCAACACCCGCACACCACGACAGAGTTGCGTCTGCTCACCACAGCTAGAGAAGGCCCGCGCACAGCAATGAAGACCCAACACAGACAAAAAAAAAAAAAAGAGGTTGTGCCCTGCCCCTTCCCTCCTGTTTCAATGGCAAACTAAAGCCCAGATGGGCTTAAGTTACAGGGGAGCAGAAGAGCAAAACTTGCAGAGGAAGCTGATTTGCAGAACAATTTAAAATTATTTATTTATTTATGGCTGCTTTGGGTCTTCGTTGCTGCACGTGATCTTTCTTTAGTTGCCTCGAGCGGGGGCTACTCTTCGTTGCGGTGCTCAGGCTTCTCATTGCCGTGGCTTCTCTTGTTGTGGAGCACGGGCTTTAAAGCGCAGGCTCAGTAGTTATGGCATGCCGGCTCTAGAGCCACAGGCTCAGTAGTTGTGGCGCACGGACTTAGTTGCTCTGCGGCATGTGGGATCTTCCCGGACCAGGGCTCGAACCTGTGTCCCCTGTATTGGCAGGCGGATTCTTAACCACTGGGCCACCAGGGAAGTCCCTGCAGAGCAATTTAAAGGGTAGAAAGAAGCCAAGAGGACAGAGCCGTATGGGCCAACAACTTTCTGGGTCCTGTGAAGGTAGCCCAGTGGTTCTCAACGGGAAATGATTTTGCCGCT
>RJWK010013021.1:0-39601 GCA_004363435.1 Platanista minor
ACCACGCCCTTTGATTCACAGCCTTCGTTCATGTTTCTTTCACAGAGAAGCTCCCATCCCCATCTCAACTTGTCCAAATCCTAGCCACACCTTTGGGACCCCTGACCCAGCCAGCCAGAGGTAACCTCTCCCTCCTCTGGACTCACTGTTTTCTCTTAATGGTTCCACTGGCATTCCTGACTTCTTCCTTATATTCTGGCCATTCGATTTATATTTTTCTCCCTTGGTTCGGAGTTTTCTTGTATGCATCTGCATACCTTCATCTTCCATAGGACCTCGTACAGTTCTTTACACACAGTAAATAGTCATCATTTTTGGTTGACTACTTATATAGATGAAAAGATCTGAAAATTCTACAGAGGGTAGAATGGAAGACATGAATCAGTAACTGAAGTCATTGAGAATGTTCTTTTCTTCCATATGTAAAACTGTCTAGAAATTAACAATTACATATGAGATCACACCAAGCTTTAGGGAAATCAATTATCGAACACGACTCATCTAACAGGCAGAGTTCCTTTAAACCCTTCACTTTCAGATGTCAAGGCTTATCCCTAAAAGCTATTAGCAGCGGCAAGAAGATAAGAGAAGGAAATCAATTACATAAGCCTCCTAAGCAAAAGTGCTTGGCGAACATCAGAGAGCTCCTCCTGATGTCTGGATTCCATCTGTTTTTTGCCCCTGCTATTTTGGTCTCTGTCTCTTTTGGGAGGAGATGGCTCATGTGCTTCTGCGGAGTCTGAATAATTTTATAAGGTAGATTCCACAGCTTATTTCTTACAGCCACTGCCATTTCTTTTTCCCACATGATGACACTCGAGTTTCTTGAAAGACTGCTTTTCAATAGTTGTAAACTGGGCAGTTTCATGGGACTAGGATAGACTGGAACAGATGTGGAAAACCTTTCACATCATGATAGAAGCAAGATCCCAAATAGTAGTGTGTAGGATGTTACTTTCTCACGCAGCTTGGCTTATATAATAATGCAAGAATGTGACATGGTACGAGCCAACTCCATCTTCAAGAGCCTTTATTGCAACTATTTCTTTCAAACCAGAGCCTCATGAGATTCTGCATGTCAAACAGATCTTGAAAAAGACACGCTGTGGAGTGAAATGAACAGACAACTGTTCTAAGAATGTCTGTTATTATGGCACATCCTTAGATCACAGAGCAAAATAATTCAGCTTTTTAATTATTCTGAAAAATGTTGAAGGCTTCTAAATGGAACCTTGTATTTCTACTTAGAAATATTAACAAAAAAATCTAAATGGAGCAGTAGCTTCTTTATTCTTTCTTGTATTCACATAGAAGAGTTCTGAGCTAGGCTCCTATTCTTAGAAAATTTGAGGATTAATAAAGGGATAACACTTGGGAAGAATGAAACCGTGGCATCTGTGAAAAATACTCAGTGCTTTAAACCATTTTTTTTTCATGTTCCAACATCTGTTCCTTCCTTCTTTACTTAATTACAAGTTGCTTTGAAAATTATTATGTATGTGCGTTGTTTTAACAACTGAAATTATACATGTTCAATAATTCCACTGGAGGCACTCAGATGAAATAATAAAAAATAGGAAATGCAAATCTTAAGCAAAACACCAATTAAAACATATTGTTGATATAATTAAACACTTATGCGACTTCCTCCAAAAGGAACAACTGTAGGCCATGAATAAAACCAAGTGACAAGTATAACAAGTATAATGATCAAAACTTATTTTAAAACTCTCTGGCTGCAATAGCATACATGTGAACTCTTTCTACAACACACCTCACTCTTGCTAAATTAGAATTGGCACTAAAGAATATTTTGAATGACAGCACCCACAAACCAAAACAAACTAATGAACAGACTTGTGCATAGACCAGTTCAGGTTAAGCTTCACAAGTGAAGACTCTTTCCCAAGTTTTAAGCAGGAACGATGAGTCCCTTACTCACTGTGGTATCCCCAGAGCCTGTCATGGAGCAGAAGCTTAATAGCTATTCAATAATAATGGCATGAAAATGAGTAAAAAAATTAAGATGCTCACATTCTAGCTACATTAGTATGAGTGCATGCAAACTTCTATTAAGACTGTGATGTATGCAGGTCTTGCAAACCTGAGCCAGCACCACAAGAGGCACAATCAATTAAGTAAATGACAAAAGGCTTTGCCCATCAGAGGGATGTCTCCCCAGGCTTTTGTTTGCTTGTTTATTTCCTTGCTTTTAGAGGGGATTTTAAAAATGAGTCAGCTGAGGCAGTATGTTGGTTTCTATAACATAGAACCTACAGTAGATCAGACCCCGGCTTCCCTCCATCTTTCCCATCAGTTGGTTGAGCAGCGTTAGTCTCAAGTAGAACCACGGGTCTCAGATTGGGATGGCTGGATGGACAGAATGTTTTCATGCAACCATGGCTCAAGATACTGTAAGATATGAAAATATCTCCTGGAAACATGGCCCCAGCCTGTGCAGTGAGGTGCTGGACTGAAATATGATTTTTTAAAATTGCGGGGGGAGGGAAATACCCAAATACAATAGTGCATCGTTGATGCTACAAACTGCACATGGAGGACAGAAGTCCTCAACTCCAAATGAGAAGGTTGGCAACACAGCACATCATATAAAGGCCAATTTGACAGGATAACTAAATTGCTTTTTAAAAACTATGAGCAAGCAAAGCCTTTTCAGACTCCAAGAGAGCGTTCTCTTTAATTGCAGTGGCAAGTGCCCAGCGCAACTAGAAGGAGACAAGGTGAGCTACAGATATTGTCCAAAAATAAGTGTCCAAATTGACAGAGACATCAAATCGACTAAACTACCCCAGGAGTGTTCTCTGTGGATAATCCATTATTAGCCCAGAGTGTCAACAGGCCTACAAAGACTGAAGATGCATTTGGAAAAGACTATTCCCTGATTGTTTTTTATAGGAACTTCTACTAAGCCTTCAAATTTAGAAAGCCACATTTAATTACTCATTTTGTAGCAGGTAAAAATCTGGCATCATTTAAAAGAGGCCTCGGTTTCCTATAGCTGAGTATTTATTTATGCCATTAGAAAATCAGTTTCTTCTGTGTGTACTGTGTATTTGAGTAGGCCTACAAAAGATTTTTAAGCTCATGGCCATTTAGTGGAAATTGTTATGGCTGAGAATACTGTTACTGTGTTTCCGTAAGTAAATTTTATGTATTTTAATATCAGGTACTGGAAAACCTTTATCCTGGAATTTATTGGTAAACTGTAAAGGAAGAATCTGTGTGTGTGTGTGTGTGTGTGTGTGTGTGTGTGTGTGTGCGTGTCTGTCTGTCTCACTTAAGTCACTTTTACAACAGAAAACCTCTATTCATGAAAACTTCTCTTTTCAACTAACTTTGCAATCACTGTATTTGAATTGTTATGGGCAGAAACAAACCTGATTCTTTGCAAAGAAATCTGGGCAATAGACACTTCCAACACTGTAAATAAAACATTTTTGTGAAATGCTCCAGATCTCCACACCAATTATAATTACCAGAGATTGTAGAATAATTTTTATGTTCTAGAGGCAGACTTTTGATGGATTAACTCCTACAATCCATCATTTTCTCTTCTCTCCATCTGCATAATACATCATTCTGAAACTTGATGACCAAACTTCCAGTTCTAAATTTCAGAATGCTTACACTTCTTCAGCTCTCCCCTGTACTACCACTTGATTTTGTGTACTGATATTAACTTTTTCAAAATACTCAAGCCTCTTTTAACAAAATGTGGCATTTTTACACTGACAATCTTTCATCTTTGCAAGCTCTTCACTGAGATCTCACATAACGAAGGAAAGCCAATTTTGCATTCCCATGCTTCGGAAGGTGTAATATCCAACCAGTTTTAGCTATAGGGAGAGCGATCATTCCCCTTGCAGAAGAATATGTGGAAATATGCGTGAATGCATTTTATAAGCACGGTACAGTGGAAGAGTGATAGTGACGAAAAGTATTATTATTATTATTATTATTTTTGCGGTACGCGGGCCTCTCACTGTTGTGGCCTCTCCTGTTGCGGAGCACAGGCTCCGGACGCGCAGGCTCAGCGGCCATGGCTCACGGGCTCAGCCGCTCTGCGGCATGTGGGATCTTCCCGGACCGGGGCACGAACCCGCGTCCCCTGCATCGGCAGGCGGACTTCCAACCACTGTGCCACCAGGGAAGCCCAAAATATTATTTTTATCTATACAAACTTTTCATTGTTTCCACTGATTTAGAATCAACTATTTGATTTTTACTTTATTTATTAAATTGTACTTCAGAAAATAGCCTTTTTAGAATTATGAAATGGTATTTTCATAAACAATGGATAAAGCTAGCTGTATCTAACCCAGAAGGGCCACGGGCTCCTTAAAGTAACTAGAGCTTCCAGACAGCTCAATGAGAAGCCCATGCAAGAAGCCCAGGCGAGAGGTCAGTGTCTGTGACCGAGCTTTCAAGGTACTGCTGGGGCAGCAAATAAACATGCAGAAATGGATCTAGGTCCAAAGTGAAATAATAACCCTTTAACTAACACATACAGCTTAATGTCAACTGGCAATGCCCAGGTACCTCAATCTAGCGTAAGCTGGGCTTACCTTGTACAAACTTAACAAAAGCAAACAAACATAATCGGACAAAGAGAAAACGTGCTATGTACCTCCTCATAAAACTGTTCCTGTCCTCCATGGCAGGACTGTGGATCTCTAGAAAACCACCTTTAAAAGTGAGGAAACTCTAAATCGGAGTACAAAGGAAACCAACCACCCATACGGTCAAGCAGCCAACTCAAAAACTACTTGTTCAGGTTTAAAAACTTCAGTCTCTCCCAGCTAAGGTTTCCTCTATATTTTATGCAGAAAGGGGGTGCCAGCTATCCCATCCGAAGAGAAGCAGGTGCCATTCTAAGGAGGTTATTATTCTCTTGAAGGTAATTTAGTACTAAAAAAGGAAAGAGGGCTTCCCTGGTGGCGCAGTGGTTGGGAGTCTGCCTGCCGATGCGGGGGACACGGGTTCGTGCCCCGGTCCGGGAGGATCCCACGTGCCGCGGAGCGGCTGGGCCCGTGAGCCATGGTTGCTGGGCCTGCGCGTCCGGAGCCTGTGCTGCGCAACGGGAAAAAAGGAAAGAAAAATGGGGCAGTAAAGATAACTTTATCATTTAGGAGAAAAAGAAATGAGTCTTGTAATAACTCCTTTTTTAACTGACCCAGCTTTGTGGGCGGGGACATTACCTCCTGCCAGTTAATCAGGTCTTCTCCTAGCATCTTCTGAGGAGGCCACAGCATCCTGGACCTTTCAGCTCCTTAGGGGCAGAAGACCTGGACCCAGGGTCTTGCTCTGACAACAGCAGGGTTTTGTGTCCATAAACTGTTTTCTCTGGGCCCAGATTTTCTTATTTGGAAAACCAGGAACACATGAGATGACATTTCTCAAAATATTTTGCGAACTCCACTGTGCTACACAAAAACAAGCTATCTTTGTAATATTGTCATTATTTTCATACATCACAACCTATTTAAACTTCCAACTGCCAGGTTTTACTTGCTTCTAAATGTATCCACGGTGCCATTACTTGACCCAAACAAGTGTTAGTGTGTCATATCAACTCTGATTAACCTTCACGGAATCCCTTTGACAGCATGTATTGATTTCAGTGTCTTTATTCTCGACCTTTCAGGGGCTCCTGTGGTCCAGTTCTTTTGTATCTAGGATATAGATATCTCCACTATATGCTCCCTGCTGATATGTGAAATCACAGCTTTTGTCAACTGTTTTACACCGTGCGTGATATTTCAGTAATAAATATAGTGCTGGCAGAACTAAGTCTGTTTCTGCTTTTGAATGATCTTTGCTGTATGTGACACAGTCTTTAGCTTTATTCTTTCACACATCTGCTAAACCTTTGAGGGAATTCCAAGTTACATTAATTTGAGAAGCAATTCTATTTATGTCCTGTAACATTTTGTCTTTCTTCCTTTCCTGTGTTGTAATTTTCAAACAAAACATATAATTAAGATTTGGGTTGTGAGTTCAACTTCAATTAATTTCCATGCTCATGAGAATCTATTAATGGAAATTTCATGGTTGGCAGAAAGGATATTATTGCAATATTATGGACATAAAAGGTGCTAATGTAGAAGAGAAGTGTTATGGAAAAAAAACACAAACCCTCCTTTCTCTTTTAAGATACACTTTGTACTTAATAGTAAGAGTAAAGAAAAAGAAAATCTTATCATTTATTACTTAACATTAATCAGAAAAATATTATGCAAATGTATTTGTGTCATTAAGTTCTATTTGCGCCCAAAGAACCAGTTCTCAAATGCTGGCCTAGCCACCCACTAGCAACTGGGTACTGGCTAAGTTCATTAATCTTTCTCAAGTTGAACTTTCCCATCTCCAAGTGGAGAAAATAATGAAAACTGCCTAGCAGGGACACAGGGGAAATAAACATAATCTATTTTTATCACTCTTAGTACAGTGCACGGCAGCAGGTGCTCAATAAAAATTAATTATTTGATTATGTAACACAGAATTTCTGTCTATCATAACATACCTAAATAATAATTCCAGTGTGCTTGGTTATAGTTTCCTTTCAATATTTCATTTGATATCATGCAGTAAGTTAGGATTTGTAAGACTTGATATAACAATTATCATCATGGCTATCATATATGACTGAAAAAGGTTAAAAATGAAACAAAAATATGCCAAAGAAAGATAATTAAGCCCCAAGTGGCTATTCTAAAATGATCTAATAATTTTACATAAAATAATTATAACCTCAAACTTCTAAGTCACTGCTGTGCTCTAGGCTTGAATCCCTGCAGTGGGACCTGGAACAGACCCTGACCCTCTCTCTCAGCCCCTCTTCTTGCAGGTAGAAGGGAAAGAGTGAGCAGAATGGTGCCACTTCTCCCTGAGGCCCACCCCTCTAGGGGCAGGCTCAGTACCCTCGGGCACTTTACCCTGGGCGGTCTCACTTTCCTTCATCCAGAAGCACTGGTGTAGCAGAGTCACACTTACAGAGGTGTAACAGAATGAGAGCAGATAGATTGCACCCAGCTCTCAGCGAGTGCTCAGTAAAGACTGCGCCCAGCTCTCAGCGAGTGCTCAGTAAAGACTGCGCCCAGCTCTCAGCGAGTGCTCAGTAAAGAACGTCATGTCTCCGTATTTCTATTGCCATCCACGGTTACTGTGAGCTCTTTGTTATATGACCCAGGAGTCCAGTCTATCATAACATGCCTGGATAACAACTCGAGTTTGTCTAATGATAATCTCATTTCAGTAATTCATGTGACATTATGCAGTAAGTTAGGATTCATAAGACTTGATCTGACAATCATCATTATGGTTACCAGATATTATCGAAAGAGGTTAAAAGCGAAACACATATGCCAAATATAGGTAACATAAAATAATTTATATTTAATATAAATTTATGTCTATATAAATACAAATTATAAATTATACAACTATTAATATAAAAGTAATTTAAATAGAAAAACATAAAATGTGACTTGTTAATTGTATATTATTCAAGAATAGAAAAATTTTCCTGGAGACTGTGACTTGATGCCAATAATGATGGTGACAATTTCTATTTCTGTTTGCCTATGTTGCTTTGTCACTGAGCTAGGATATATAGACATGTATCTCATACATTCTGTGTATCCTCCGAGACAGCCAGGTGTTTGCATTCGAGGATGCAGCCTGGAGACGCGGAACAGGGCCCCAAGTGTCCTGCCGACTCAGAGGCAGAGCTGGGGGGTGGCATTTCCTCTCTCACCTGCCTACTCGCTCTGGGAGGCCACAGTCGTGAAGGGATGCTGTGGAGAGCGGGGGAGGAGCAGCGGGGACCGGAGGAGCCCAACACTCCTGCGGGTTCTAGACAAGCTTACTTGGAAGTGGGAGAAAATGTCTGTCCATTCAGTGCCCTGATGTATCTCATTCCAAACTCATCAGAGGGCTCCGCCACCAGGGAAGGACACATGTGCCACCAGGGTCCAGAGAAGGGGTACCAGGATCACAGAATCAGTCATTTCAGGGCCAGGGAACTGGGACTCTAGCTGGCTTTGCCCTGCACTTCGCGGAGGAAGACAGGGGCCCCGAGGATAGTGGGTGGGCTGTGGAGTCACACAATTAACTGACTGCAAAAGATCCAGGCCCTCCCTCTGTGTGTGTCAATCAGCTCCCCAAAGAACCCAAGGCTCCATGGGCCCCCAAGCCTCCAACATCTGGAACTTATTTTTCTTTAACTTTACTTTGTATTATTTTATTTTGTCATGGTTAACATGACAAACATTTAACATGAGATCCAACTTCTTAACTTTTTCAGGGTTCAGTACTGTATTGTTGACAGAAGGCACAATGCTGTAGAGGAGACCTCTAGAACGTGTGCATCTTGCTTACGTGAAACGTGATTTCCCCATTTCCCTCTGCATGCGGTCTCTGGCAACCACACGTGCACTCTTTGATCTTATGTATCTGACTATTTCAGATACCTCCTGTGAGTGGACTCACATGGTATTTGTCTTTCTGTGACCGGCTAATTTCACTTCTAGCACCAATTTCACTTAACGTCCTCGAGGTTCGTTGATGTTGCCACATAAGGCAGAATTTCCTTCTTTTTTAAAGGCTGAGTGGTATTCCATTGTACATCTGTACTGCATTTTCTTTATCCATTCATCTGTAGATTAGACATTTAGGTTGTTTCCACATCCCGGCTATTGTGAATAGTGCTGCAATGAACATGGGAGTGCAGAGTGCTTTTCAAGATCCTGATTTCAATTCTTTTGGATGTGGAGAAATTGGAACCCTTGCATGCTTTGGATGGGAATGCAAAATGATGCAGCCACTATTGGAAACATCATGGAGGTTCTTCAAACAACTACCATTCGGCCCAGCAAGCCCACTTCTACATATTTAACCAAAAGAACCAAAATCAGAATTGTGAAGAGATATCTACATTTGGAACTTTAAGAACAGAGTTTCACAGAAAAAACAAATGGCTCTCAGTGAGGGTCTTTAACTGTCCGAACTGACCATCTCTTACTGAGATTTAAATAAAGGTGTGGAGGTTTAATCAAAGACAAGGACGTATGACTTTCACGGGTGAAATATGGGAAATCTTTTCATGAAACTTCAGTTTAAAAATGGTGGAGCAAGAAAAGTTTCTCAAGTCTTTTTATCCCGTTCATACCTGAACTTGAAACCAACTGCACTGCTCAGGAAATTCAAGTTGTTATACTTTCCACAAAGCTGTCCTTTACTGTGTAAATAACATTCCATTAGTATACAGTGATTTGCAATAAGCTTGGGCTCAGAGAAGCAGCTGAAGCCCAGGAATAACAATTAAAGAAATGAGAGTAGGAAAGAGAACTCACAGGGAAGGTGAGACCTTGTGGCTGAACGTCAGGGGCATCACTGCACTTGATACAGCAGCTCTAGGAGGGATGAATGATCACCCTCTTCTTAGTGGGGGAGACAGAGACTCAGAAATATCACCTGACTCGTCATCCAGCCAGATATCAGCAAGGAGATAATCAATTTCATGAATCCCAAATCCATAAATTACTTATACTTACAGCCACTACCATTTTTTCCAATTTAAAATGTCCTTACATTTGTTTCTTTTTATTTTATTTTATTTTATTTTTTGAGTATTAAAACATCTTATTTATTTATTTATTTGTTTGTTTGTTTGTTTGTTTGCGGTACGCGGGCCTCTCACTGTTGTGGCCCCTCCCGTTGCGGAGCACAGGCTCCGGACACGCAGGCCCAGCGGCCATGGCTCATGGGCCCCTTACATTTGTTTCTTAATTCTGTTTTTTAACGTTTAATTTAATTTTTATTTTATATTAGAGTACAGTTGATTTACACTGTTGTGTGCCACTATCTTGGTAGAAGACAAAACATCAAAAACAAACATACTTCACGGCCAAAGGTTTCTAAACTGCAACTAGAATATGATCAACATATTACTTTTCCTAAATAGCTATTATTATTTTTTTTAAAAATCTTACAAATTGAATTGATAAGATACATTTTCTAAGCAATCCAAAGAAACCAAGCCCCTCCTTCATTCTGCTTATGTTCCTCATTTGGCATTCCTGCCTTAGAAGAGATAGAAACTGGAATAAATAGAAAAAAAAAAAAAAAAAAAACCATGCAGGAAAAAAATAAATGCTGTGCTTCTATCGTAAAAGAATAGATTGCTCCAGTGTACCATAATAACACCTTCCTGGAATTACATGGCCAGTAGATTAACTATGGTGGGGAAGAAAAAGAAAACTAAACTAAAATACCTGAAAACTTATATTAGGCTTCTTAGAAACACTCATGATATTCTTCTGGATTTGAAAGCTGAGGTTATATTTTTTCATAAACCATAATTCTGTAAATTTAGACATAAATAAAGCCAAAATACATGAACATTTTGGAAAGACATTCAGTTTTTACATTTATAATCATATGTATCACACACACACACACACACACACTCTAGTGACTACATAGGAGATAGGCTACTCTTTCTTTAATATAATTTTTCTTTCATTAAACTGTTTTAGAATGTAATAATTGAAGTCAGTTTGCAATAAGAAAATGAATGACTTCAGATGCTTTCTGAGTTCTTCGTATTGTAAAGTTTTAGAGACTAAAGTGCAAGATCAGCTCAGGTCATCCATCCCTGTGGTTTCGCAGCAGAGGAGACAAACCTTGATATGGGAGTGGAGATCCCAGTGTTAAATGTCGAGCCACCGGGAACAGGACTGATATATTTCAGCAAAGAATAAATCTACCACATTTGAACTGTTTTCCTAGAACATGTGAATGTTCACAGATTTACCTGTCACATTTTCATAAATAATTTAAAATCTTAGCATCTGAAATATCAATAAATACGTCATCCTAAACTGGATACTAAGATTTTCCTTGGTTGAAAGTTAGTTCAGGGTGACCTGGAAAGAAGTGCCTCTATAATCAGTGATAGATTCTATTAAATTTACTGCAAACTTTGCCAGTGCAAAGGGGAAGAAATCTAACTGCAAATCCCAATAACAGAAATCTCCTTGGGTTGGGTGTAATATCTGGCAAAGCATCTACTAATCCTCTTCTTCTCTCCAAATTTCCCAAGGCTATCTGGAGTGTGTGGTCTTTGCACCTCACAAAAACAAACTTTACAGCAACACAGAAACATCCTCAGCCTCATGAGCCAAGGTTACAAAATTGCTGCAAAGACCAACCGGTAAGACCAGTGAGGAAGGGCACCAAGCCAGACCTTCTCAGGCTGAACCTCTCCACCTACACACCTGCACTATCTTTGCAGCCACTCTGCAGTGCCAGCACCAGGGGCAGGCAAATAAAGTGAAAGCCCAGCAGCCTTTGGTGCTCGATCATTCTGACAGATGACACAGGACGAGCAACGACAGGCCTTTGCACAAGTGGAATTTTATTTGAGAGTCTAAAGTGTTAAGGGAAATAGGACCCGTTAAGGCAGAAGAAAAACAAAACCATCATTTGTCTTTTATTCCCTCAGAATTGGCACCAAATGTGCTCTGACAGTGGCCCCATAAAGCTTCTCAATCCTCAGTGTCTCAGGTTTGTCCGCATTTTATAACTTAGCGTGGGCCCAGTATGATGACCTTATTCCATTTCCCAAACCAAATATAGTGCCCAGAGTTAAGCAGACTGAAGTTTCTGTACTAGCTCAGAAATGAGAACTGGAAAACTCCTGGGGCAGTATATCCCACATGAGAATATTTATTCCAATCAGTCTTCAGGATACTCTGAATTTCCAGTATCTCCTCCAGACATTCTCATTAACCAGAAAGACTTACGTGATTCACAGCATCTAGTGCCTGGATGTGTCATGTCTATGGAGCATTTAATGTTTGCAGTATATCTAGTGTCTGCTGAGGGTCTTGTGTTTGCAGAATATCTAGTGTGTGAGAGCACCTAGTCCCTGCAGAGCATCTAATGTTTGCAGAACATCTTGTGTTTGCAGAGCATTCAGAGTTTGTAGACCACCTTGTGTCTGCAGAGCATCTAGTGTGTGCTGACTCTGGACTCCCAGCTCTAGACTGTGGGCTGGGGATGAGGAGGACTACTCACCACACTACAGCCCGCACAGTCAGGACCATTCTCGCAGGTTCTGCGGCGAGCTTGAATGCCACCTCCACACTGTGCTGTGCACCGTTCCCAGGGACCCCAGCCTGTCCAGAACATGTGTGGGGGGCATAGCAGATGCTCATTGCAGTATCTGTAATGAGGAAACCGAGAGGAAAAAGCAAGCGTTTAGTGGAACGTGAGGCCACAGGCTTTCCACTCTCTGGCCCTGCACGGGATGTCGAACCCATGGGCATGCTCCGCGTGAGGGGCGTTTCGTGTTCTGGGTGGTCACCCAGGGAAGGAGGCGGATGTGGCGCTGGCCATGCTGTGTGTGCACAGACGATGGGATGCGCGGGAGACGAAGAAAAAATGTTAGACTCACAATGCAGGATGGATCTTCCTGTGCAGCCAATTAGAGGAGAAACAAACAAAAAACCCTTCAAATAGACACTCAAAAAATGAGAACACATAGAAAATACCTAAGTAGGGCGTTTATCTTCTAAACATAAACACTGAAAGATAAAGTAGGTTATGAATATAAAGGCAGCAAATTGTATTTGGAATTCATTTCTCATCGTCACATCAAATAAGGCCCGTAATCCTACTAATATAAGTCAAAGAAAAGTTAGTCTAATTTTAGCATGAAGCTTCAAGTCACATACTGCCAAGTTATTGTATTTCTAAATTTATTCGTAGACTCTCAGAATGATGTCCAGCTACCTTAATTTAGATGACCACCTGTTACCCAAAAAGAGTTGAATTACTGTTGACAATTAGTCCTATTTTTTAGTGATTGACTATACTTCTACATGTACATTCATACTGCCAATTTTTAGCCAAATATACATGGCCTTCCTTAGCCTTGGAAGGATCAAATTTCTCCTCGTCTTTAATACTACAAGTGAAATAAAGCGAAGTGAGGGAAACAAACAAAAAATAAGAAGGAAACAACCTGGCAAGGCACAGGTTTACAGCTCATAGGGAAGAAGGTGTTATTCTGAACGTAACCAAACTTAGTGACACACGTTTGGCAATTGTGTCTCACTAAGTGCTCAAAAGCACAAAGAGTACTTCCCTGTCACAGGTGTGTCCAACCTGAGATGCATACAGGGAAACAGACCCAAGTCCCGGATGTGCAGGATTGAACACACTATCTTTATTTTCTTATTGAAGTACAGTTAATTTACAATGTGGTGTTAATTTCAGATGTATAGCAAAGTGATTCAGTTTATATATACACAAAATATACATTATATATATTTTTTCATATTCTTTTCCATTATTGTTTATTACAAGATATTGAATATAGTTCCCTGTGCTATACAGTAGGTCCTTTTTTTTTTTTTTTTTTTTTTTGCGGTACGCGGGCCTCTCACCGTTGTGGCCTCTCCCCCGTTGCGGAGCTCAGGCTCCGGACGCGTAGGCTCAGCGGCCATGGCTCACGGGCCCAGCCGTAAATAGAAAAAGGCGAAAGGAGTGGAATGATCTATCTTTACACAAATAGGGTGGAAGAATTTGAACTTTATTTGCAAGGAAGCAAGGAAATCCTACCAAGTTCCAGAGACAAAATAGCACCGTCAGAGTTAGAGTGAAGGCTGGACTACAGGAGTTGGTGTCTCATCATCCTGCTGGTGCTGGAGTCCCTGAGGTGAGAGGAGCTCTCCATGCTTGAGTGAGGGGTCTGAGCCTCCAAAGGCTCAGGGTGAGGGGCTACGTGCAGGACGAGTTTATGGAGCAGATGCCGGCCACGAGGGTACAGATGCCAGCCACCTGAGGGAGAGATAGCCCAAGGTGGACAAAGAGGATAGTGATGGCAAGAGAAGGGAAGGGACATCACATCCACGGCATCTGGTAGAATGGGAATAAGACGGCAGCCATGTGGATGTACAGAAAAGCAGATAAGTAAACAGCGGAGTCCAAAGCCAGACCCTCAAATGAAAGGGGGAGGCATGCTTGCTTCTAGGGAGAGAGGGTTGATACTTCACAGTAGAAGGAGCCTTCAGAGAGTCGAGAACCAATCAGGAAAATGGTTAGGTCTCTAAATCGCCACATGAAAGAGTAGGCAGTGAAACTGAATAGTTATCAGTCTTCCTTGTGTGCTTGATTGTTTAAGACACATAGTCCTCTGGGGCCCTGAGTCTCGGAGCTCAGGACTCTGGACAGTTTCACATGTGGGATGGAAGCGGAAGGAGGCTTCTAATTAAGAGAGTGTGACCTCTAGATAGAAGAGCCAAAACAACACCGAGGACACAATAGATGAAAAGCATCTGACCTCAGGAAGCCTGTGCAGATGTGTAGAGTTACCGTAAGTAAAGCAAAGCATCCTGACTCCTTAGGGATTATTAGCATACATGTTGGTGCAAGGGTTGTTCTGTGAGGCAATTGCCATTTGTTTTAAGAATGCGTTTGGAAGAAGTCAGTCAAGAAAACTCAGAACATCAGAACTTTCGGCATTTAATTCCAACTATCCACGTGTAGCGTCTCTCATCGTGGGTAGAAGGCCACCTCCTGTTTCCAAGGTGATTTTGCCCATATTTAAAAAGATGTGGATGTCCTCGACTCCTTGACATGAATTTCAGCTTGCAGAAACAAAAACAAACCAACAAATAAGAGTAGGCAGGGCGAAGGAAAATCTTACCAAAAATACTTACAAAACCCTCGACTTTTAATAAAAGGCACAGCAACTGAGCTCCCACTTCCCCACAGCAAAATAAATTATAGTGCATAAATCCTTTCTCATCTCTGCCTACAGCAGGCCCTCCCTTGAACACGCTCAGTGTATTATTCCAGCTGAAAGTCCACAGCTGGAGAATTTGATAACTGCGTGTGGCATAGAAATTTCAACCAGTGTTATAAATGATTTACTTGGCCTTATTTTTAGGTGGTCAACAATGTGCTTTCCCCCTTCTCTTTCTCTAGTAGTCCCATGACAAAAGGCACACCAGGAGATGTGACTGTCGCCCTCTGCAAGGGAGGTCAGAGGGAACTAGAAATTGCCAGTTTGCCCCTTTAGGTCTGGATTTCACTCACGAATTCAACCTGGGAGAGTCTGCTCAGAGGCTAAGCCCTTACAAGCTCCTAACTCTGGATTCTCTGCAATTTCAAGGGAGTACTGTCCCTCTGGCCCCCTAACTCCTTCACCCAACAGACACGTGCCACTGAGAGACCTACCTCCTGTTAAACTCCTGATTGGGCCTCTAGTGTCACAAACAACAACGGGTGTCTCAACTTAGTTACCTTGGTGACTCTGGGTGTGCAAGGATTTTTATTGATTTATGGATAAAATAGCTACACAGTAGACCAGCCACTGGTTCCTCATCCTCTAGTCCTTAATACACAGCTGGCTTTTACCAAATGATAAGCTAAACAGTTTTGAAATTTTATTTGCTCTCCTGGACCTCTAGCATCTTAAAGCACTGACAGTCACAGATGCATTTCACGATGCATTAAAAATTAAGATTTTAATTTTGCCCATGACTGCTCATTCTCATTTTGCATTTAAAAATGAATTAATAGCCCAGCAATATTTCTCCATAAATTATCCATTTTTCCACAAACCTAGTCTCTGTGAAGAGCCTTGTCTTTCCTAATCCTGTAGAGACTAGACTTTCAATACCGTTATCACGTTCCTTGTCCTATGTCTTCACGCTACCAATGGTGTTCTGTTGTGGTTCAATCCATGTTGGTTTCTCACCGCAACCTCTGTTAGCCTGAACCAATCAGAGCACTGTTAGAACTATGTTCTTCTTGGTTTGCTTTAAGTGATTGTTCCTTGGCTGGGCCACACTGGGATAATGGAATCTTTTGTGGCACCAGAGAAACTGTGCATGTACTGAGTCCTCCATAATATTATTTTTTACCCCAAGGGAAAGCTAAGGGAAGCAGTAGGATAGAGTGATGATAATGACTTGCAAAGAGCATCACTTTGGCTCATCACAGGATTAAGTAAACTTGCCCAAGTAGACGAAGAAAAATCATATAATAAACCCCTACTGGTTCCTCGGTCTCTTAACTTTGGTAATGCAGTGGAAAGGCTCTAGCATGGTCTTCATGAGCCTTGCTTCCTGGAATTCACATCCTGTGTAAACCCTTCCCACTCAGTGTGGGTGGGACCTGGGACTTGCTTCTAACCAATAGAATATGGCAAAGATGATAGGCTGTCACTCCCATGAATATGTTACATAACAGTGTAATGTCCTTCTTTCAAGAAATTCTCTCCCTTGCTGGCTCTGAAGTAGTAAGCAGTCGGATGCGAAAGGCCCAGGTGGCAAGGAATTGTGGGCAGCTTCTGGATAACAGCTGCAGTCCAACGACACGGAAGTAACTGAATGTGGCTGACAACCACGGGACGTAGGAAGCAGTCCCCTCCCCTCTCCTACTGAGCCTCAGATGTGACCACGGCCACAGTCTACACCTTGGTGCACCCTCGTGAGATCCTGAAGCAAACGACCCAGGTAAGCTCTGTACAGACTACGAAACCACAGAAACTGTGAGCCAATAAAGCATGTGGTGTTTTAGGCAGCTAAGTGTGAAGTAATATTATTATGAATGACAGCTAAGACAGATCTTGGCCCCTAGGCATGTAGTGCTACTGTAAGAAATATCTAAAAATATGAGAGAGGCTTCAGGACTAGAGAATGAGTAGAAGCAAGCAGAATTTTGAAAAGCATGGTAGAGAAAACCTAAATCACCTTGAACAGACTGTTAGTATATATGTAGACTTTGAGGATGCTGCCAGTGAAGGTTTAGAAGGAGATAAAATAAAGAAGTAAAACTCAACGACAACAAAGCCAACCCAATTAGAAACTGGGCAAAGGCCTAGACATTTTCAAGAAAGATATACAGATGGCCAATAAGCACATGAGAAGATGCTCAACATCATTCGTCTTAGGGAAATGTAAATCAAAACAACAGTGAGACACTTTATACTTGCTAGAATGGCTATAATCCAAAAATGAAAAATAACAGGTGTTGGCAAGGAGATAGAGAAATTGCAACCCTTGTACATAGCTGGTAGGGCTGTAAATGACGAAGCCAATGTAGAAGACAATCCTGCAGCTGCTCTAAAAGCTAAACATGGAATTAATATATGACCTAGCAATTCTATACATATATATACACACACACTCCTACTTATATACACAAAAGAACTGAAACAAGGACTTGAACAGATACTTGCAGGCCAGTGTTCGTGGCAGCATCATTCGCAGTAGCCAAAAGGTGGAAATAACCCAAATGTCAACTGATAGGTAAATGGGTAAACACAGTATGATGCAGCCATGCAGAAGAATATTATTCAGCCTTAAAAAGCAATGAAGTTCTGATACATGCCACAACATGAATGAACTTTGAAAACAATATGCTGAGTGAAATAAGCGAGACATAAAAATGGCAAAAATTGTATGATTCTACTTATATGAAATCTCCTAAATAGGTAAATTTATAGATTAAAGGTTATCAGGGGTTGGAAGGAGGAAATAATAGGGAGTTATTGCTTTTTGGTTTCAGAGTTCCTGTTCGGGGTGATGCAGAAGTTGTGGAAATAGTGTTATGGTTGCACGATACTGTAAATGTAATTATGCCACTGAACACTTAAAAATGGTTAAACGGTAAATTTTATGTTTTATATATATATATATATATATCTTTAGCACAATAAAGAAACTGAAAGAAAATAGGATCATATTATTAGAAGCTAGAAGAAGGGAGACCCTTGTCATACAACGAAGAAAGCTTCCAAATTTGTCACTGCAGTTATATGGAAAGCAGAATACGTAAGAGTGACTTGAGTTATACAGCTAAGGAAATTTCCAAGCAAAGTGTTGAAGGTGCCGCCTGGTTTCTTCTTGCTGCTTATAGTAAAATGTGGAAGGAAAAATAATTGAGGGAAGCAGTATTAAATGGAAAGAAGCAGGTCTGGATGGTTTTGGAAATTCTTGGCCTCTCCTGATGGCAAAAGATGCTAAAACGAAGAAGCAGCTTCTGAGCACTGTCAGGAAAGGCTGACATAGAGTGAAAAGCTGGGATGTGACTGTACAACCTTTTGTTAAAACCTCAGAAACGTCAAAAGATAAGAGTAGTGTTCAGTCATACAAGGAGTCCTTTCAAAAGGTCAAGAGCACGAGTCGCAGATCCTCTCAGTCACAAGCAGTCTGGAGGGTGCTGTCCCTCAGCCATCTCAGCAGGAGCCCCAGCTAGAGAAGGGCCATCTCAAAAAGATCTATGGGTGTAGATCTGTTTAGCGGAGTAAACCCCAAGGAAATTCACAGAACACTTATAGAGTTTATTATAGCAAAAAGATCACCAGCTTAGACTGAAATGTATGGGGAAAGTTCAAATGAAATGAGGCTGTTGGAAACCCAGACTTGTACTGGCAGGAAGCAGGCTGATGAGACTGCCCAGCTGGAAGGAAGCACATGCTACCTTTCATGAGAAAGGAAGTATGATTCAGGGAACAGAAGTGAGACCCCAGAACACAGAGCTAAGAACTGTGGAGAATCATGGCCAAGCCTTGAAACTTAATCAAGCAACTCCATACACTTGTCTGAATAGATTGCAGAATTTCAACAGAAACTTCTTTGTACTTTCCATTTCCCCCCTTTTTCAACAGACTATCTGTAGCTGTAACCCTTTGCCTGTCCCACCATGGGTACACTGTTGGTGGCAGATAACGTGTCTCTCATTTTAAAGACGGACAGACTGAGATGAACTACACCCAGGAAGGTTCATTCACATATGGGTCTGACTTAAATAAGGTTCTGGACTTTGGGGAAATGATTGAATGGTATAAAATTTTGTGGAAACTTGGGAGGGGGGAAATGCATTTTGTACGCATCAGGGACAGATCATTGACGCTGGCAGATAAACTATATGGTGATAGCAATGATCCCTGCCCTTCTGATGTTAACATCTTGTGTAATGTCCCCCTCTTGATTGAGGACCGGGTCTGTAACTTTCTTCTAGCCAATAGAATATGGAATGGTGGTGGTTTGTCACCTTTGTGATGACATTACATAGGACAGTAATGTCCATTTTGCAAGGAGATTCTCTTCCTTGTTGGATTTGAGGAAGCAAGTGACCATATTGGGAAGGCTCACTTGGCAAGAAACTGAGGACCGTCTCAGGCTGACAACAAGAGACCCCAGACTGACAGCCCACAAGGCACTGAATGCTGATAACAGCCACATGATCTTGGAAGCAAATCCTTCCCCAGCTGAGCCTCAGATGAGACCACAGCTCTGGCTAAGCAGAGAGCCCAGATGAGTCATGTAGGAACTCCTGGTCCACTGAGACTTGAGTTGATAAATGTGTGTTGCTTTAAGCCATTAAGTTTGTGTCACACAGCAGGAGAAAACAAATACAGACAATGACATTTGCATTTTGATAATATTTATACACAGAGATCCATTGCTTCATCCTTGCTGGTAGCCTTTTTAGGAGTCAGTGCTTCTATTCAGTTTCTGCTACTCAAGAAAATCATTTTCCAGGAAGTTTTAGAACAGAAAAACAAAATGCCCATGCCTTTTAAAGTACATCTAGAATATAAGTTACATATTGTCTTTATCCATTATGTAGAAAAAATGATGTAGCTATTTCTGAGATCTCTGTTGTAATAAAGCTCTCGTTGAATTTTTCATATATTGGAGATTTTATCCCAAATCAAAAGTCACTGACTATATAGTCCTAACATTAACTTCGGGACTTTCCCAGGAGAGCCAATTTATTCATTTGTGGCCACTCAGGAGTTCTTTATGGTTGATGGTGTTCAAATAAACACAATGTGCTTTTATTAATGATTGCGTATGTCTAGTCCATTGTCTTTTGTACCTTCTCAGGGAGACAAGGCTCTCCTTTAATCTCTAGTTCTCAAATTTCCCCTTTTTCAGAATCAAAATGGTATTTCTTTATATTACTTGGGTAGAGAGACTTCCTGCATAACATGGCAAAGAAACCTAAGAACCGTCTGTGAAGACCAAGAAAGTGATATCACGTGTTTGTCTTTCCTAGTTGTCATTATGTTCTTGAATGCCCCCTAGAAAGGCAGTTCCAAAGGGAGACTTCCCCGGGCCACAGGCCTTGCTCTTATCATCCAGGCGTCTATTACTTAAGTCCCAATGTTCCCTTCTTAAGCAAATATTCATCTAGCCCAAATGAGTGTTTCTTCTGTAAAAAATAAGAATATTTTAAGTGTAAGTTCCCCAAACACATTAGCCATCCTGATCTCTTTCTGAAAATGAAGCTTTATGAACGCTCGTAAATGGATACAGAACATACACCTATGTTAACCACAGAATTAACCAGCTTCTTCCTTCCTGTGTGCTCAGCCTGGGAAAGGTGATAACAGGTGTGAGGTTGTGGAGGTGCCGTGATTCTAGGAGTGGCTTCGCACAGATGAAGGTGACTTTGCCTGAATGGGCTCTATTACGTGACAACGTATAGCATTTTACAACTTCCAACCAATTTAAATCTTATAACCCTGGGAAATAGCAAGGGAGGCAACTTCCCCATAATTGGCTTTCCCACTTATCAACTGGTGTCAGATTGGAAATGACAAGCTTATGCAAGTCTGTCACTGGGGACTACTACAAAAGCGACCAACCCTGCTTTGTAAAAGTCATCCTTCATTTTTCTCTCTGAGTCGAAAGAACGAAGTCTTAATTGGTGATTTAGGAACACAGTGAAGAGAGACAAAAAAATGATTCTAGTTAATTTCAGGTTGTGATAAACATTTAGTAGAGAATTATCTATACACTAAGCCTGTGGTTTTGTCTATATAAATATTAATCACTTAGCAAGTAACTGCATACAGTATTTTCCTGAGGCTCCCACTGAACCCATTTCACTGGCTATAAGCCTTACTACATTTTAATTAAAAAGTACTGAAAGCCAGCTTGTTTCTCACGGATCAATGGGATCAGTTTACCGTGATACGGGAGAGTAAGAATCCTGAAAGTGATGTGAAATTCACCTACTTGGATTTTCTCCCATAAAGGAGAATGTACTTTAAATATGCAAGAAAGAGTCAGTTATGACAACTGTAGATTTTATGAGGCCAAAACCAAATGTCTGAGTCTATAGAAAGCAACAAACCGTTAAATGCAAGACTGAACTCAAATATCCCTTCCCTATGATGTGTGGAAAGCTTAAAATACACGTGGAAAAGGATCCCCCTTCTGGGTTGTCCTGCAGCTTCACTGAGGGTACCTGTTAATAGACAAGTGCATAGTTGTAAATATAACCAAAACACTGACTGTGTTCTCACCTACATGCCACTGCTTAATTTAGCTGTGATGGAAAACTTACCTCATCCGAGCAATACCATCTGGACCCGGGACCAGCTCAGGCCCTATTCAGAATTGGAGGTTTTGAGACGTGAATTCAATTCTAGTTGAGTTCTAACAAGAACAATCATTCTCCAGCAGACCCATATGCTTAGTCTCTGGGGAGCCCAGCACAGAGATGCCCACTGTCCTTGGATCTCCAGTCCCTTGGGAACTGCTCAGCTGAATGCACTGTGCAGGCTCCACGGCGGCCCAATGATGCTGTCAACCGCAAGCTTTGGTCAAAATTACAAGAATGTCAGAAAAAGAGGAGGGTCATTCAGCTCAACAGAAAGGGATGCTGAGCTGGATCCAAAACTAAAGCTGCAGGGGAACCGACCACACTGGGATGACAGTAAGCGCGGGGATGGCGATGCCGGGAGCAGAGAGGGTACGTACCTTTCCTCGCGGTTCTGTCCCACACACACCCGGCCCCCGTGTCGCGGAGTAGGGTTGCTGCAGGACCTCTGGCGCACCTGGAAGCCGATCCCGCAGGTGGTGCTGCAGGGAGACCACAAGGTCCAGGGGGTCCAGCCTCCACTCCTGGGGGAGGAAGCCACGGGTTCATTGGGTCCAACTGGCTCGGAGCCCAACCTCTGTCTGCCCCCGCCCCCAAATTCGCACGTTCCCGACACGGACCACTGACTGTGGGCTGCGAAGGAGAAGCCTGAGAAGAGCCACGGGAATAAAGGTCCTATCACAGGAACCTCAACCACTGTGAGGTTTTCTTCCCCACGTGTCTGATTTTAGGATCAAAATAGAAAATCTGAGAGTCAAGTTTTTAGCAATATTAGGAACAATTAAGAAAGTTTAGTTATGAAAACATTAAACTATAAACTAATGAAAAATGTTATTTCACTGAAAAGCAGTTAGAGATGAATCCCTGAAACCTGAGAGTTTATGAATTTAGTTGACTTGTATCATGTCAGTTATCATCTATGAAACCTGCACATCTGAACAAAATACTCATCTAAATGTTTATTTTAAAAGTCTGTTAACATCAGTGAAAATCAGGAACTTTCTCGATGACATTCATATTGATAGAGAGCACCATAATGTGCGAAGTTTTAAAACAAGCTTTATTAAAAATAAAGAATGGGTATTTTAAATTCAGATTCTTGGCTATTTTCTTGCAATTTGACAAAGACGTAGTGTATAAATAGGAAGTGCACATTGCGTATATCTTTATTTATGGTGCTATACATATACAATAAGGTAGATATATTAAAAATGTAAAATACAAGAAAATGAACCACTTTTATAAAAGTGGTTTATAAAATAAACTGCTACTAGCAGCTAGAGAAAATTTGTTTGATATTGCATTTTTTCCTTAAAATGGCTGCATGTAGAATATTTATAATTTAAATATCTCCCTTAGCAGTTTGTCCCTGCTATTTAAAAACAAGCTATAGGAATAAAAAAATTTTTAAGTATTAAAATATCTCTTAAGTCCAGAGTCCAAACTCCCACGTAGACGGTTTACTGCATGTAGAATTTTTTTAATTTCTCTAATTGCATATGTGTTTCTAAACAGCTGTTACCCTCATCTATAGGATTTATATTTCCACTGAAAAAAATCAACTCACATGAATTCTTATTTTACTTTATATGTTCCTTTAAAAGCATGGTGGTCCACAGCTATGCCACTGAAGCTCAAGGTATAAACAACAAATTACATATGTAACTTCTAACACAATTTCAAATGAAAGTTCCTCTGAGAAAATACTTAGTGTATTTCATATTTCCCTAACTTTAATCTCTGAAACTTAAAAATAATCTCAATAAAATATAAAGTGATACCTCAATGTACAATACAATAACAAAGTTGCTTTGTGATACTTTAACCAAAATAACGCAAAATAAGACAGACTTCCCAATTTGCTTCTAAAAGTAATTAGTATCTTATATGTCATTACCTACACAATTTTAAAAAGTATCCAAGTAATTCATTGAATTACATGCAAAAATAGCAATTTCAACATGAATAAAATGACATTTTTACTTTCAAAGTTTCTTTATATATGAAAAAAATGGTTAGATAACGCAGGAAACACTGCTTCCAAAATTGTTTGGAAATTCTTAATTTCCTAAACCTTTTAACAAACGTGACACCTGATGATATAGTCTACTTACAATCTATGGAACCTGCTGTATACAGGGAGGTAGGTAAATGGAAGTGTTTGTAAATAATAGGAGTATAATACCTGAGGGAATAAAGGAATATATTGTCCATGTATGTGATTATTCTGTGGAGCTGGGTTTGCACAACTTAGAAACGCTGCTTAGTGGTAGATGTCATAGCAGGCAACCAAAGAAGTAAGCATATATCAGCAGAAGCATCATTTCTGTGATTAAGTCAGTCCAAAACAAGCCACTTATGCGTTTAAAACGTCACTAAAGCAGGTTCATTTATTTGAATTTTAGTCTTGAAATAACCACTAATTGTATCATGGCTCTGCTTAGTGAATGACATTCCACAGCTAGAACCAGAGCCGAGGAGGTATCGATAAACAAGTCACAGTAAGGCCTGTGATAGTGCTTGTTTTCCATGAAACAATATAAATAAGAATATTATTCACTGACTATAATCTTCCAACAATAACAGTTCTATGGCTTTTATAAAGCTTCTGCCAGGCATCAGGGGAAACCAACTTACAGAAATAATGCAGCACATAATGCAAGGTTGATATGCTGTCGTTTTCTGTAATAACACAAACAATCTAATCTCTGTAGCCCTGATGGGCTCCTTTCAACTTTGTGATCTGAGCTGGCCTATGGAAAAGGTGAGCAGAGGACAAAATCCGGCCCTGTGGCTCGCCTTTCCTTATCTGACAGACCTTCTCCTCCTGGGCAGGCAGTGCCCTCACGCCCTGGGCTCCCATATGGTGCGGTCACCCAACGTGCTTTTCAGTGTTAGTGATGTCACAGACAACTCGCCCAGAGGTCTCTGCATTCTAAATAGGCTCCTGGAGAGAAGGTAACACTTACAAAAATATCCTACATGAAGTGAGGAGGAAGAGTTTGGAGACTGATCCCAGAAGCTTTCCTGGTGCTTTTTGCTTTTTGAAATTTTTAATCTTTTTTTATTGAAGTGTAATTTACTTCCAATGTTGTGTTACTTTCAGGTGTCCTGGTGCTTGTTTTAAAATATGAAATAGGGGCTTCCCTGGTGGCGCAGTGGTTGAGAGTCCGCCTGCCGATGCAGGGGACAACGGGTTCGTGCCCCGTGTCCGGGAAGATCCCACATGCCGCGGAGCGGCTGGGCCCGTGAGCCATGGCCGCTGCGCCTGCGCGTCCGGAGCCTGTGCTCCGCAACGGGAGAGGCCACAGCAGTGAGAGGCCTGCGTACGCAAAAAAAAATAATAATAATAAAATATGAAATATTGCTGTGGTCACAGTGCTATAGGTGATGCAGGGAAGGGAGAACCAAATCGAGTATAGTTGTGGAAGAAAAATCAAACAAACAACAACCAAACAATATACAAAGGAGACAGGAAACCTACTCCACGGATCACACTGTTTGAACCATTCTCCGGGTTACCTAGCAGCAGATGTTAGCTGAGCTGGGACATTCGGAGTGCAGCACAGAGCAGAGCTGTGTGATTAAGGACTTGGCTTCTATCTCCCAGCTACTGTCAAAGCGTGCGGTAGTGGACGCTGTGGTCTGCCTTTCTCCAGATGCTGAGGGGTGTTGGTGGTTACGACTCTCAGGTGAGAGGATCTAACAGCATCAAGGAGCTGCCAGCTCTGGAGCTCCCTGTGCGACCAGCTGAGGTCTCTGTGCGGCCTGCAGCCCAGCTCTGCCCAGCTTCCTGCTCCCCTCCCCGACCCCAGCTGCAGATGCCCAGAGCCCTCTGCAGTTTCATTCCCACACACAGACGATCTCGCTGTCACTGGTTCTCCGGACCAACCCAGGACGGACACAGGTTTTGCTCCTAGAGAAAAGTCCCCTAAGAAGGTATAGGTAAGGACTCCCCTGGCGGTGCAGTGGTTAAGACTCCACGCTTCCAATGCAGGGGCTGCGGGTCTCATCCCTGGCCGGGGAGCTAAGGCCCCGCGTATATGTAACGTAGAACTGAATCACTTTGCTGTACACCGGAAACCAATGCAACATTGTAAAGCAACTATATTTCAATAAAAAAGTGTTTAAAACAAGAAGGCAGAGGTAACAAAGGCTGAAAGTTGCAGACTTATTGTATTTAGATGACAAAGTCCTGTCAAGGCTCCAAGGCTTCCTTGACGGTCTACCTTTCTACTTAGCTAGTGACAGTTCTCTCTCTCCCTCTCTCTCTGTCCCTCCCTCCCACCCCAGGAATTAGAATGCACAAGTGTCATACACATTCCTGTGTTCATTTTAATTATAAAATTAAACCAGATTGTCCTGATTGATAGGAAGTCTGATTTGACCCTGGTTAGATAATAAAGTCTGGCTTAGCTAATTACCTTACATTGTGGGTTCATTTCCATAAATTGCATGCCTTTAATCTGCGGCTCCAAGATAGTGAGAAAACAAAATTAAATGACGTGACACGATAAAAGCGTTTAATCCAAGATATTATATTGGCAAAATGTATTGAATGAGCAATATTTTGAATTTCCCAACACTTTCTGAGTATACTGGATTAAACAATTACAATAATAAATAAAGAACAGGATTAACTTAGCATCATTAGATCAGTCTTTGTAAAGACCTTTGGATGTTCTTTGCACAAATTGAGGAAGCACTTGACGTTGCTGACTGAGCCAAACAATATGGGTTTGTAAGTTAGGTGGTTTCCAGTTTTTTGCTTCCAACAGAACTGAGGCCAACATAAACAGGTTATCAACTGATAAAGGGCATTAAAAGCAATCTCTGATGTTAGATTACCAGACTTTGGGCAGATAACTTCAAAGGAATATGTAGACTGGGAGTCCCCTGCTGCTAGAACAAAAAAAACATTTGCTGCCAACCAGCCTAATCCACTCGCTCCATTGTCTCTTTCCTTTGACAGCATCAGTGGCTTCCAATGGTTAGAAGCAAGTGAGCACAATGGGCCGTCTCTCCAGACCCTGCCCTGAGGCGGTTCATAAGAAAGAAGGCAAATCTCAGATAGAATCTGGTGACACATACGAAACTGTGACATGGCCTGTTTTTGTAAACGATGGAGTCCCAGCTTCCTATCCCTCAGGCATGCTGAAATGTACACTCATGAGAGAGTCACATCAAGCAGATGTGATGCTGCTGACAGCAGACAGCTGCTCTAGCCAGCTTTCTACTCAGAGCAGGGAAAGGTATCCTACTCCGTTATCATGGCAGACACTACCCCTCAATCCACGCAAGGACAGAGATGCATGCACAGTGTATCAGCTCACGTATTCTTGGATACCCCTTAATTTATCAACCAAAATTTATCCCTAACAGCCCATGTACCAGTAAGTGACACTCTCATGCACATTTGGAAAGCAATGTGCACTGTTAGAAGCCGGCTCCTCTGGAGTGTGAGCACCAGTGTAGGATAGTTTTGGTAGTTTCAGAAGCGGCCCCTAGAGTGATATTTCTGAATCTGTAAAGGACAGATCTAGGGTATCAACTAAAGTTCCCATGATGTAGCTGTGATGGGACAGCTGTCACTCACAGTGTTTGTACTTGGACAGTGTGGTTTCTGGGTGTGGTGGTCTTCAGAGCAAGTTTCTCACCTGCCCCCTAAAAGAATGGTGATAAACTAGATACCTCTCAACTACTTGTAAGTTGGCATCGAATTATTTTTTTCATCAGAAGCTTCAAAAGTTGCAAAGGTATAATTTCCGTTACATCACTATTTAAATGTGTGAGTGAATTTAAATGCCATAGTGATTGGATAGCCACCTTCCCATTAAAAACTTGATGAGCAGGGTCTAATTAAACATTCAGAAATTTTATGCTTTTTCTTCTTCTAACATCGTGCACACTCAGAATACTTTCCCTAATCTAACAACGAACACGTGAGTAGGTTTAGATTTATCTCAACATACAAACAGGTTTAGAATCTAATTTGTAATTTTTTAAATTGAAGTACTGTTGATTTACAATATCGTGCTAGTTTCAGGTGCACAGTACAGTGATTCAGTTACACATACATATGTATATTATATATATGAATACGTATATATGTACATTACAAATCTAATTTGTAATTTTAAATCTACTCTCATAGATCTCATTATTTTTAAGTGGTGAGTGTCCCTGTCTTTTTCTGACATTTCTCTTGAAGAGGGAAGGTACGTATTAGAAGTGATTTCCTAGATTCCTCTGCAGGCTGAGCTCACACGTGAGTTTAAGCCCGAGTGTTGCGAGCGACGCACCTGGAACAGTTAGCGATCTCCATGCGGGGGCCCTCGCACTGCCAGCCGCCGCACTGGGGGGCCGGGTTGTCGCAGGAGCGGGTCCGGCAGAGGCAGGATCCCACGGTGCTGCCGTCGGTGTGCGTGCATGGCGTCCACGCTGACCACGCACCGAAGTGCCCATCCACGGTGAGATTCCTCATCTAGGAAGCAGATACAAACATGGATGTCAGAAAGGGTTAAGGCTGCAAACATAATAGGGAGAAAATGAAAGGTCTCCCACAGGACCATCAGAACTCATCTGGAATATTTCATATTACGATCAAAAAGAGAGGAACAGGGCTTCCCTTGTGGCGCAGTGGTTGAGAGTCCGCCTGCCGACGCAGGGGACACGGGTTCGTGCCCCGGTCCGGGAAGATCCCACATGCCTTGGAGCGGCTGGACCCGTGCGCCATGGCCGCTGAGCCTGCACGTCCGGAGCCTGTGCTCTGCAACGGGAGAGGCCACAACAGTGAGAGGCCCGCATACCACAAAAAAAAAAAAAAAAGAGAGGAACAGGGCTTCCCTGGTGGCGCAGTGGTTGAGAGTCCGCCTGACGATGCAGGGGACACGGGTTCGTGTCCCGCTCCGGGAAGATCCCACATGCCTCGGAGCGGCTGGGCCCGTGAGCCATGGAGCCATGGCCGCTAAGCCTTTGCGTCCAGAGCCTGTGCTCCGCAATAGGAGAGGCCACAGCAGTGAGAGGCCCGCATACCGCAAAAAAAAATAAAAGAGGAACAGGGATGTATTTTGAAGTAAAGCAGCAGAGGTCATCGGTGGAGACAGTGGTGGAGGAGCGGGAGGGGACAAAAGAGACAGAGGGGAGGACAGGGAAGGATGTAACGACTTGTCAATCAAGCGATACTGGGCTTGTTCACTCATGTGAGAAACCGGAGGAACAAGAAGAATTGGAGTGAAAAATCACATCTGTACTACTCTGTTGCATTTTTATGTACCTTAAAAAAATGAAAGATTGGTCAACTAGCATTATTTAAGACCTGGCCTCAAAAGTCACCTCAAACTGACAACAGTTAATTTATAACATACTAAAAGAGTGTGTATTAAGCAATCGGAACCTACTAGTTGTTAGGCACATCCCCATCAAACCCGTCCTATATCCACCCTCCAAGAGTTTATAAGCTGGTGAGGAGGAGCTGGACCGCTAATTATTACTGCAAGTAAATCCAGTGATGGAGCTCTGAGCAGGGGTTGTGGGCGGAGAAGAGGCTCTCGGCAAACCCGCAGGATCCGGAAGGATGGTTAGGAGGCTGCGCTGCACCCTGAAGCACGAGAGAGGTACCAGGTGACGGGGTCGTCCCGGGCCGCCGAGGAGGGGAGCGGCCTGAGTAATGACAGAGAGGAATGATGCTGCTGTGTGGTATTGAGGGCAAGCAGGCTGTAACGTCCCTGAGATGCAAGCAGGTGGTCCAGAAGAAGCAAAACGGAGAGGTGAGCTAGGAGCCACGGGCAGGGTCTGAACAGCGGGCCCAGATACTCTGTGATGTGTATGCTCTGAGGGCCTCCAGGGAGGCAGGTAGGGAGGGGCCTCTCTGGCGGTCCCCTGGCCCATGGTGACTAGCTCCACCGCAGGTGGGAGACCGGACGATGTCACCGTCAATCTGACCAGGGGATTGTCTCAGGAGCTAGAGTGTCCTCAAGATTTGAGAGTCACGGGGCCCAGCCTTCAGATCACCCAGCCCCAAAAAGGAATCTCCCCTCTGAAAAGGGACAGAAGAAGAGGCCTAAAGTCCAAACCTCCTAAATTTAACCTGGGGCCTTACGCATTTCTTAGAAAATATGGCAGACGAAGAGAAGGGATTACAAGTAAGTTACGTGCTTTCACTTTACTCTCTGCTGCCTGCTGCCCCACCTTCTCGCCCAAATGTTCCCACCCTGGATGATTTCTGGGGGAGTAAAGACTCATCATTCACACAGGAGAGGACTCCACAGATGAGACAGTTAATTTCTCTGGGGCAAACTGTACCTGCACGACACAGTTGCAAAACAAAGCTGACACCATATTTTCTGTGTGAAAATCCAAGTGAGCTTTACCTCTGCTCTGTATCCAAATACAACAGGAGAGAGTAAACATTAAGCATGTTCATTTCCTCTGACCTGGCTGGTTGTCCATCTCCAGCTGCCACAGTTATGACTCTATCCCTCTTGTTTCTTATGGATACTCCAAGGCTTTACACTCCCACTAACCACACCGGGCTATTTCTGTAAGAAGCTGGGACAAAAGGGAAAGGATGAAACTGCATGATCCTCTGGATTCAGAGTGATTCACCGGATCCCAGCCAGAGTGAGGGGATGTACAAAAGGCAGATTTTTCCTAAGAGGAAAATATCCCCGTTTCTAAGGTCCTGTAACCTCCCCCGTCCCACCAGGATAAGAGTACAGCTCCTACCATAAGGTGACCTCAGTGTTTTCTTGGAGAACAGACCCCTGCTTGACAAGGGGGTTCACACCACGAATTTCTCCCTGAATTTGTTGTTAAAGCAGCAAAGGCCCTGCCATTTGGGAGTTTCAGGATTCGTCCTCCATCCTTTAACAGCCCTCCTGCTGCCTCTGGCCGAAAGGGCTCTTGTGCAGGTAGAAAAGGGATCAGCAGATGCTCTCACTGGGATTGACCATGCTCACAAATCCTCACGTGCTCTTAAGTCCAAACACCTGCCGCTATGTAAAGGTGGCTATGACTGTTCTCACAGTAAAAAGCATGAAGCCCTTGCTCATGGAGCCAGCATCAGTAACAACAGTGATCACACAGTATAATTGTATAATATCTACACAGTATAGGTCCATGTTATTTTGACTGATCATGTTGATCATGACTATTACTTTGTGACTGTGCTCTGAGTCTGGGGAGCCCCCCTCTGCTGCTCTGCCCTCGGGGCGCCCCGCAGGGCTGGGCATGGGGGCTGACGCACCAGCTACCTGTGCTATGGGGTAGGGGGGAAGCGGGGAGGGGGGAGGGGGTGGGGACCATCCCTCCCTAGTAAAGAGGGGTGATGAGAGTTTCTACCCTTGGGCTGTGCTCGGAGGCTAAGGAAAATGGCACCTGAGGACTTGTCAAGTGGTCGGCACAGGGACTACTGTCTAGTTAAGGGCCGACCAGAGGTAAAAGCGTTGCACGGATCACACAGAAATGATGCTGAGTTCCATTTCGATTTCACAAATGCAAATATGGTTCTATCTGCCTCCCTCAAGGCATCCAAATTATGCTCTACCTCAGACAAGACCCAGATCTGGGCCACAAGGAAGCCAGTTCCCTAGTCTTCCCCATCTGCTTCTGGCATGTCGGTGACGGCTGGAAGGGGGGTAAAAAGGACAAGGGGGGCTTCGACTACTGCTTGACACAGTTTCACATTGAAAACATTTCACAACTTGTACTCAGTTTCCTGGTAGGCTTGGGCCATTGGCTGGCTTTGTACAGGATATGAGGGATTCCTTACTGAGCGGGTTATGGGTGAACAGATCAACTGTGGAAAGGGGGGATTATCAGAGCACAGGACTGGATTGTGCTTCCATGGTGCTGCTCCGCGTGTGATTTAGGGGCACATAGTTGTGCCTCTTACACCCCAAACACACACACAAACATATGTGTCACAGCTCATGGAAAATCGTGCAAAAACCTAAGGAGCTTAAAAGTGAATTTTTAAAGCAACATGAAAAACCAATCGAAAGAGAATATCACCATCCATGTAGTTTATCACATCATGCTGACTCTAAAATTTTACACAAAAATGTCCTTCTCTGAAGCCCTGCTCTGCTGTGGACTAGACTCCAGCCCAGCCCAGAAGGCGCCAGAAGCCTCTAGAATGTCTGCTGGAGGTTCAGGCAAAGGGAGCCCACGAGTTACAGAGTATAAAATAACACGGTTTCATGGTACCAGTGAGGTTTCAGAGATGAAGATCCGAGCCTTAAGCACTTGCATTTATGATGGTCCTGGCAGGATTGTGGAATGAACGTGATGAAGGCAACCTAGGCAGAGGTGTGGGTGGGGTTAAGGGAACCATCAAGGGATGCGGAAGCCGCAGGGAACAGAAACATGGGGAGCTACGACCGTGCTCATCCCGTCGGCCTGTTGGGGAGAGGGGAGGACAGGTTATGGGGGCCTGAGGGAAGAATAGAGCCGGGGAAGGGGCTGCCTGACAGGGGCTGTGATGCGGCATGAAGCCCTGGCCAAAGCTGCATGCTGAGCTGAAGGAAGGCAGAAGGAGGACCCCAGGCTCGTTCTCCTGCCCGTGGTGTGCACTGGCTAGACCCAAGACAACAGGAAAGCCTGGGAGGAGAGAGAGAAGAGTCTGGAAGCGGGGAAGCTCAGGCCCTGGGGGCAGGGTTGGGGAAGGGATGTGGACTGACTAGCACAGACCAGTATCACCATCACCAGGGGCTCTCTGAGACTTCCAGTCCCTTTCACTTGCCTCCTTGTCTGTGACGGTGAGAAGGGTCATGTAGGTCAGGGAAGTCCTTGTGATTTTTGAATGTCTACGAATCCTCCCAATACCGATGAGAAACTTTGGTAGGGGCAGATGATGTGGGGACCTGCAAAGACGGGTTAGTTCTCTTAAATCCCTCTTGGCTTCCGTTTCCTTGTCTAAAATGCAAAGGAAACAGCACAGAGATTGTTAGGATCTCGATAACCACAAGAGATCGTGAATATAGAAAAATCAAAGATTTGTGAAGTCAGGAGGAAATACAATATGATGGTGATGAATGAATGAAGATGGAAGCAGCAATCATTCGGAATGTTGGAAGAGGACATTTTATAATGGAAAAATATGTAGAAACTGGCAAACTAAAACAATAAGTCAGTGACTTGTGGAAAGGGGCCTGCGGGGCCGTGAGCTGAGTGCCAGATGAGGTGGCCTTTGTAGAAGCTAAGTTTATCCGTGAGGTGAGGCACTGCACTGAGTGACTGACAGGTATTATCTCCCTGCACCTTCGCAGCATCCCTAGAGCGTACATCTCACTTTATAGATAGGAAAACTGAAGCCCAGGTGTCACTCAATTAGCTCAAAGTCACTCTGGTTGTAAAAGACCCAAGAATCAGTCTAAACAAGCTTAATCCAGAGCCTGTGATCTCAGCCATTTCATTGGGTAACGTGATTCTTAGAACTTTCTTTGATGAGACTCTTATGGAAATCAGCTTCATGCACTTTTACCACCAGTTGTGTAACAGCAAAATTCCCTTCACCTAGGAAATAATGGACTTCCAAGATCTGGCTAGATCCAACTTTTGTTAACAAGCATAATCCTTAATCCCACTTTTGATTTATTCATGTTCAATTCATTAATTCCCAACTGACGAAGGATGTAGACGCATTTGATGAGCATAGAGGTCCCTGGAGCACATCTTTAGGTTCTTACTGTTCTCCAACCATCATGTTCTTATGACTAAATTGAAGTCTTATATTTTCTATTTGGATATTTTTTCAGAAGTTAAAAGATTTTCCTTTACTTACTTTTAAAGGCTCATGTACCTTTAGTCAGAGACTGTAACAAAACAGGATATTGGATGCACTCTTTGGAGAGGCTTGTCTCATGGTATAACATCAACTTAATATCGTCCTTAAGTCTATCTGTATAAATGAAGTACATGAAGGGAAGATAGCACCTTTGAAGAGAACTAAGATGGAACTCTGTGTGGCCTCTGCAAGATGGGTGAATACAGGTAATCTTTATTGCCTCTGAATCCCACTTCTTCCATCTATGAGACAAAATGGAAGCAATGACATCATGAACAATAAATGAGATACTCCACTGAAAGTTGCCTAACATGGCACCGAGCACATGATCTAAACACCCAGTTAACCTCAATTCCTTTTTCCTTCTTTTACAGTTGATTTCAGTGATACCTCTCAGGCTATCTGAACATAATATGCCGATGACTAATGGGTCACCAATCACTGAGTCCACTGATCAGCCACTGCTTTGGGAGATGTTGACAGCTGGGAATGACATCATCCTGTAGACTAGGCATAATGTCAGAAGTACTGGATTTAAGTCGATTTCTTTCTCAGTGTAGTTTCATAGTCTTGTGTAGACCCTTTAATCTCTCGTCTATGGTACTGGCATCTAAATAAAAGGCTCTGGGTTTAATCACTGCTAAATTCTCCTTTCACTCCAAAGATGATAATTACACAGTAGCCAGGGAAGAATCTGTTATTTTAACACATGTAGGTGCTTATTTGGTCTATGTATTTTGCTAGTCACTGCATGACATATTTTGGAATAGAGACTCATTGTATGATATGGTATGCTAATAACCATATGTCCACACAGGGTGTGGATGACTTTCACGCATAAATAAAACCCAGGTAGATTTTTAAATTATGCTATCCTTGTTAAGCAATATTGCAAGTTATGCAGGACGTATATATTATTTGAATCACTCTAGGTATGTAAATTTAGATCTTGCTTGAGTACTTCAAATCTCTTAAACCAAGAACAATGTTTTTAATTACAATAATATAAGAAAAGAGAATGTTAACCAATATGTCGGTCAACTATTGCCCTGTCTTCTGGACAAAAGAAATCCATAAACATTTTTAAATAAGGATCTTTAAGTGGAAAATAGTTCTCTGTCTTTACTCTGGCCCATAAAGTCAAGCCTTTCTTCCACTTCAGTCAAAAAAATTTAAAAAAAGAACAATATAGAAGCAAATTACTATTTTAATAGCTGTTAAAAATACTTCTCTAAGTCTGCTCTATATTAATGCTTATCATTTCATCTAACTCATTTCTTTCTAAGAGATTTTTTGAAAGGGATGTGTAATTAAAACAATATTTGGGTAATATGGGATTTCCCATTTTCTATCTGGTAGTCTATATAAGTCAGAAAAAATATGTTTTTCTTTCCTGTGGTTTGCTCAAAGTGATATAATTTATTGTCTGTTGTCAGATGCTTTGCATATTCTTATCAGTAGTGTATCTTGATAAATGACAAATTACACTGGATGAAATGACAGAGATGGTTTTGTGTAATGAAATCACCTCAAACCAGAAGAAAAAAGACCTTGTTATGTATGTTTTAGGGACAGTGAATCAGAGATCACGTCTCAACTACATTTTTCAAAAAGAGATGGCGGAGGGTCAGCTGTGAAACCAGCGCAGGTCCACATCGCCCTCTGACCTTCCCTGAGTTTATAACAGAAGCTGTCCTCTCAGCAGAAGGAAGCCACTTTAGTGATAACCCTCCTGTCACTTCTTACATACCAGGTCTTTCATTTTCTGACCGTAGAAACATACAAGACGTACTTGTTATAAACAAAGTGGATGAGTGTGTATTTCCCCTTATGTAACTAAGCATGTCCCAGGTATCCGCTAAAACAGCCTTGAGTCCTGGACCAATGGCTTTACTGCTTGAGAAGAACTGCTATGATCTTCCGCCATTCTTTTCACCATTAAAACTGTAAGGTCAAACATCTACAAGAAGATGCGCTGATTCTCCTAAAGTGCGTGTCTGAACTTTAGAGCTACATTTCAGATAGTGCACTTTGTGTTTTCTTTAGCTGCAAAGAATTTAAGGTGAACACCTTTGTGCTTTTAAAGTGTGTTACAGACATTAAGAAGGAACTTCACACAGACAGTGGCATGTTTTAACCAATTTCACAAGACACTGCAGAAAAGTTTGCTTCTAAATTCAGAGACCCAAAGCTAAATAACCGAAAGGACTAGCAGCTAACCCCATTGCAAGGCTTTGCTCAGAGCCTGGATGTGGTGATACACCCCCCTCTACAGTGAAAGGCCTAGATCTCCTGCCAACATTTGGGGAACAACAATGGTTTAATAGCCCTTGCCTCCCTCATGACACTCTGCCTGATTTTCTCACTTACAAACTGAAGGACAGGCTTTGTGACATGTGGCTCAGATAATGGAAAGTGCAGATTCCTTGATAAGAAACGGACAGACTGTTCAGATGCCTCAGCCAGTTCCGAACAGAAGGAATAGCATGGATTTAAAATAACGGCCTGTGTCCCTTGCCTTCTCACCTCTGTCTTGCAGAGGTGAGGCCAGAAATGACAGCATGGAGATCAGCAGTGATGTGACAGCAAAGGGACTTACTAAATTTTCAAATATGTTGAAGTTAATGGCTGTTGCTCATATTCTCTGAGAATAGAAAGAGACTTGGAATGACTTGATTGAGGGCTCTAAAGACAAAGGGGAAGAAAGGCTGGATCCTATAAGTGAGGATGCAAACAAATAAATTGGCAAAGGAAAGTGCGAAATCTGTTTTCTTGGATTCAGAGTTCAGCTCTAAACACAGGGGAATTTCTCCCTATTCTGCAGGGTTCCCTGTGGGAATGTACATTAGGCTGTTTCTCCCAGGACTTTTTGTGACCCTGAGCAGTAGCAAGGAGACTGTCCCACATGGAGTTCCATCATAATATCCTTTAGTTTATTCTTTCAAAAGCGCTACTTCTCAGCTTCTGGAATTACAGCTCCCAAGGGATATTGATGGGTGTGGAAGTTGCTATTTTATTAATGCTACAAAGGGCAAGATAGTCCACACCAAGCTCTGGAGATAAAAATCCAATAATAAAACAGAGATGTTGCATCCCATTTTCAAATCAGCACTGTTTTCTCTTAAGATATTTCTCTTCAAAACAGACAGCAAGGTGCCAGCAGGATCCCATGTGGCTCCGTGCAAGGAGGGGCTGAATAAGTTAAGAGAGCACAGACTGGATTTGCGAGGAAGGTTCTAACATGAAAATGCATGGACACCACGGAAGCATGGGTTAGGATTGTAGGACAGCTTGGTTCCCACGGACAGTGTTTACAGAGCTGGACACACGGACACTCACAGGACAGGTGGAGATGCTCTGCTCCCACTGCATCATGCTCAGGCTCTCCTCCAGGCTCGTGCATTTCTTCATCACCGAATCCCAGCCACAGTAAGGGTCCTGGGCCCCAATGCAGGCGCTGGAAACACACACCAAAGGGTCAAGAGAAAGGCAGGTTTATCTAGTACCATAGATGCAAGCTAAGAATTGACTCTTAGGACTTGACATGGGATGAGAAACAAAGTTTTCGTCTGCACAGTAGGAAACATAGCTAACTGCATACACCAGTAAGTATCTAATTAAAATTAAATAAATTAATTTTATTTGAAATATCTATTTTTTTCTAAGATCCAGGGCTGACAACCAAATGATTGTCCATGCTAACATGATGCCTTTTGGTGTCATGAACAATCTAGAGTCAGAATCTTGCAAGCCTCCAAAATGCTAGTTGTCATCATACCATCATCATCCTCACCCCCTTATGGACAGATACTATTTGTTGAGCATCTACTGTGATATATAAAATGATTACCTCCTTTATACAGAAACAACTTTTATAGGAATGTATTAATGTTTTCACTTTATTTATCATCATCATCATCATTATCACCACCACCACCACCATCATCACTACTATCGTTATCATCATCTTCATCCCCTTAATAATGGGTATTATTTGTTGAACACCTACTGTGATATATAAAATTATTATATCATTTAACCATTTAAACAACTCTAATGAGGGAGGTATTATTATTTTAACTTTATTGATGAGAAAAAGGAGACACCAAAAATTTCTAATATTTGCCCAAGGACAAACAAATACACCCCAAACCCTGCAACGTGGTTGGTTCAAATTTAATAACATAGAGCAGTGTTGCTTTTGAGTACCATAGCTTAAAAATGCATTAAAATTTTCAATTTAATAGTGGTTTAATATAGCCTTGGCTACAATATTCAACATATTATATCAGAAATACTGTAGATGGTAGATATTTTATTTTAGCTTTGTCTAAACGAAAGAGTTCATATACAACATGGGCATCATTAGATGAAGATTTAAGCCCCTAAGTTATAAACACAATATAATGCAGATGTGGGGAGGGAGGAAACAGACAGAGATGACTGTGACAGTCAAAATTATACAGAAGATGACCCCACAGAAATGCAGGACATTGGACACCTTCTCTCTGAAGGGTCAAGAGGTCAGGTGTGCAGGAAAGGGTTGTGAGGGAAGGCAGGTGAGTTCAGCACGGAAGTGCCAAGGTCTTCTGAGTTAGGGCAGAGCTTACAAGGGTCTGCATCTGTTACAGAGTTACCAGTTCACCAAGAGTAGGACTAGAAATCATAGCATAATCATCAAACATGGGGCCAGGGAGGCAGTCAAAGTAACAATGAGTCATTAATATGAATGATATTAAAAACCCCTATTAACACATCAAATATGTAAACCTTGCATAAAGCACTGTTCTAAGAACTGGACCTCGATTTGCTCATGTAAACCTCATAAAACCTTTAAACAGAGTACCTCCATCAGCTACTCTATTTATTCTCGTTTTAAAACGAAAAAATCGAAGCAGAGAAAGGAGAAGTCCAAGTTCCACAGCTGGGGAAGATACATCTGAAGATAATAAATGAAGCAATAGAAGTATAAAACTATTACTGATTAAGTTACCATGCAATTATTGTGTATTAACCAGCCCAAGAAGTTCAAACGGTTAAAACTGGCGCTTCTCACAGCAGGACTAGGCGCGGGAAGGAGTGTGAAACAGTTAACCTGTCACCATAACCTCGCTGGAACTTTTTGATAAGTGACCCTGTACCTGTTAAAAGATAAACTGAGGTCGATTAAACTGTTCAAGAGTTTACTTGAGCAAACATCCGGCAGTGCCAAAGGGGCACTGGTTAGGAGGCTCTGCCCACAGGGGCTGAGGAGAGGCTTTTACAGGGAAGATCAAGAAGCAAAGCTCGATTGCCTACAGCCTGAGCGGTGCCTTATCTGGGAAAGCCTGGTTGTGCACTTGCCGCTGGTTGTTCTTAAATTTCAACTTTACCGATTCCAGGGCACTAACTGGCGTAGGCAGGGCCAGAGTCCCAGTCCTCCTGAACTAGCATCACTGCTGGATTCCACGGTGTACATCACACATCGGAATCCTCTCCGTGTTTGATCCCGTTTTCCCGTTGGGGGGCAAAAAGGGCAAAGCTACACTTCGAGAATTATTCAAGAAGCTTGAATTCCGTTTCATGTTTCTTATTCAAGCAGTATGACCATGAGACAAACTTAAACTTCCAAAAACGAGGAAATTCCACCAAGTCCCTAACTGTGCGGCTTCCCCCTTGCAAAGCTGCTTGTAGAACTGAAGCAACGCCACAGGGTTACATGGAATATTTTAAGCTGTTTTCAATGAAAAGCTGCTTGTAATAACGTCTCTTTCTTCCAATACTGCGGATGGTTCTGTAGATTCTTAAGATTACACTTAAAATACTAAAATTTCTCTATAATCACAAGTGCCCATTCATTAAAAATACCGTTTATGGGGCTTCCCTGGTGGCACAGTGGTTGAGACACGGGGACACGGGCTCGTGCCCCGGCCCGGGAAGATCCCACATGCCTCGGAGCGGCTGGGCCCGTGAGCCATGGCCGCTGGGCCTGCGTGTCCGGAGCCTGTGCTCCGCAACGGGAGAGGCCACAACAGTGAGAGGCCCGCGTACCGCAAAAAAAAAAAAAAAAAATACCGTTTATATTAAATATGTTTTCCTCACTTAAAATGTTTCATACCATGGGGAACATTCTGACGAGCTTTACTTTTATTCTAAATTATACCTTAAGAAAAACCAGTCATCATAACTTATTATTTTTGGAAGGTGCGTCCCTTAAGGAGATCATGTGGAAAATCACGGACTTCCTATGAATGTAGCCATCATGAAAGTGGCTTTTCTTTAATCCACTTTGAAAATGTTTTTCTTTGTGTGATGAATATATATATATATATATATATATATATATATATATATATATATTTTTTTTTTTTTTTTTTTTTTTTTTTTTTTTTTTTT
>RJWK010013022.1:0-39595 GCA_004363435.1 Platanista minor
TGGACCTAGAGTCTGTCATACAGAGTGAAGTAAGTCAGAAAGAGAAAGACAAATACCGTATGCTAACACATATATATGGAATCTAAGAAAAAAAGAAGTGTCGTGAAGGGCCTGGGGGCAGGACAGGAATAAAGACACAGACCTACTAGAGAATGGACTTGAGGATATGGGGAGCGGGAAGGGTAAGCTGTGATAAAGTGAGAGAGTGGCATGGACATATGTACAACACCAAACATAAAATAGATAGCTAGTGGGAAGCAGCCGCATAGCACAGGGAGATCAGCTCAGTGCTTTGTGATCACCTGGATGGGTGGGATGGGGAGGGTGGGAAGGAGGGAGATGCAAGAGGGAGGAGATATGGGAACATATGTATGTGTGTAATTGATTCACTTTGTTATAAAGCAGAAACTAACACCATTGTAAAGCAATTATACTCCAATAAAGATGTTAATAAATAAATAAATAAATAAATAAATAAATAAATAAATAAAAAGAATACCAAGGTCTTTTCCTTAAAGCAGCCAAAGATATAGAAAGTCTTATCATGGTGAATTTTGTGCGTTTGGCTCTTATCTGATGGGGTGAACCCCACTGCTATTCAAAAGAAAGCCACAAAGTTTTGTGTTTTTTTGTTTTTTTTTTTGCGGTACGCGGACCTCTCGCTGTTGTGGCCTCTCCAGTTGCAGAGCACAGGCTCCGGATGCGCAGGCTCAGCGGCCATGTCTCACGGGCCCAGCCGCTCCGCGGCATGTGGGATCTTCCCAGACCGGGGCTCGAACCCGTGTCCCCTAGCATCGGCAGGCGGACTCTCAACCACTGCGCCACCAGGGAAGCCCTCCACAAAGTTTTTAGAGAAGTGTACTTGCAGAAACACTACCAGGTTTGAGTAAAAGGGACAGAGGTAGTACAACATGAAAAGAAGACTTCGGACTTTTGAAGTTTCCACTGGCAGGAAGCAAGCTGATAAAACTACTTAATCTGCAAACATCAGAATTTTTTTTTTATTTATGGAAAAGGATGACTAAGAGGGTGAAACCATAAACTCAAAGAGTAGAACTTAGACATATAGAGATGTTATGCTGCATTCCCAGGCCTGCTGCATGGAATCAGTATGTCCCTGGCTGGTATTCAGAATTGTGTATGAACTAGTGACTGCTTCTTGCCTTTTTTTACCTCACTTTCAATGGAAAAGTCTACAATGATTATCTCATGCCTCTTTCACGGTGGTATGTTGATGTGCAGAACACCTATAACTTGTCCTTTTAGTTCACCAGGTCTACAGATTGAGAATAGCTATACCTGAGGAGCCGCACTTGATAAATAACATCTGAACAGTTTGGTACACACTTGGATGAGATTCTGGACTTTGAACCTATGCATGATGCCATTATAGATGAGACTTTTACACAGGTGGTGCTGTCTTGGGAAATAGTGTATTTTGCATGCAGAAGGAATATAATTTGAGACAAATGTATGCTTGTAATTTCTTTGACTCTCCTTCCACAAAAAGTGGAGTCTAATTGCCCTTCCCTTGATATGTGTGAGCCTTAGTGACTTGCATCCAGCAAATAGAATGAGGCAGAAGTGATGTTGCAGGACTCCTAAGACTATGTCATAAAAAGTGATATTTCCAGCAAGTGCTCTCTCTTTCCATCTTTCAGGACACATGCCTTAGTTGCCCTGAGCTGCCATTTAAGAAGTCTGGCTACCATGAAACCTCCATGCTGAAGAGACCACATGGGACGACCATATGGAGATACAGTGAAATGCACGAGAAGCCCAGTTTTCCCAGCCCCAGCCTTTCCAGTCTTCTCAGCCCAGGCACCAGATTGTGTGAGTAAATGAGCTAGACCCCTACTTTCAAGAAGCCACAGACAAAGATGTGTAGAAATAAGCTGTCCTTGCTAGCCCTGCTCAGATTGAATATTTATGATCAAAATGTGTTGTTTTAAGCCACTAAAAGTTTTGATGTGATTTGTTACACAACATTAGATTACTGGAGCAGTTTGTGTTTACATCATATTCTTCTCACTTGTTACATTTACTGTTGAGAGGTAGAACACTGTTTTGCACTATTTTTAATGTATATAACCCAAAATATTTCTCTTCATCCAATGGTCACTCAGTAAATCCAGTTGGTGTTCTTAAATGGATTGGAGCACAACCCAGACATCGTGCACTTGGCTCCTTTAAAGCAGCTTCATTCTAACAGTATAGTTGTATCACTTCATGTTTCCCTTTTGAATCTTTGTTCTTGTTTATTTATTTACCTTAGTTACTTTCTGATTTTGACTCTAGTTCATAACTCTAATATCTATTTTACTTCATCCTTACTATGACTCCTTATCCTAACTTTTGCCTCATGGCCTGATGTTGACAATAACTCTTAAAATATATTGAGCTGGGCTTCCCTGGTGGCACAGTGGTTGAGAGTCTGCCGGCCGATGCAGGGGATGTGGGTTTGTGCCTGGTCCAGGGTCCAGGAAGATCCCACATGCCGCGGAGCAGCTGGGCCTGTGAGCCATGGCCGCTGAGCCTGTGCGTCGAGAGCCTGTGCTCCACAACGGGAGAGTCCACAACAGTGAGAGGCCCGCGTACCGCAAAAAAAAAAAAAAAAAAAAAAAAAATTGAGCTATATGTAAGTTTTACAAGTGAAGAGCCACTGTATCCCTTAGAAAAGTGCCTAGTACATAGTAGCAAGCAGTAATCATGTATTGATTGACATTAACTGTGTGAAAGATATTGAAGAATAACATATACACTACCTTTTTTAATCCTTGCAACAATATTATGAGGACTATTTTCTTCATTCTATAAATAAGGAAGTTTAAGTTAAAATTGGTGATATTTCCAAGGTACTATAGTCAAGAGTGGAGACAGAATTCATATCAAAGTTCTATCTGACTTGAAAACCTTTGTTCTTTATGACTGTGCTTTACCTTGTTTTGTTGTTTACATAGGTTTCTTGTAGTTAACCTTGGCATTATTTATTAACTTCACCCATGTCTTATTTGCCCTTGATTTGTATGTTGCTACGTTATATCCTGTGATGTGTTTGGGGGTCCATGGAAAGACTCTACTATTAAAATGTAACTATACAAATACAATTCAGAATTAAAAAGATTTACTTCAATAATACAGAGAATAACGGTGTGTTGTCTTCAAGGAAAATGTATCTAACATACACTGGAGCTATTGAACATTTTCCATGCTTGAAAAAATTAAGATCTACAAGAATGAATGGACTTTAATCCATTTTGAGTTTATTTTTTTGTATGGTGTTACACAATATTGTAATTTTATTCTTTTTAAAAAAAATCTTTGAGTATAGTTGATTTACAATATAGTATTAGTTTCTCTTGTATAACAAAGTGAGTCAGATATATGTATACATATATCCCCATATCCCCAACCTCTTACATCTCCCTCCCACCATCCGTATCCCAACCCTCTAGATGGTCACAAAGCACCGAGCCATTCTCCCTGTGCTGTGCAGCTTCTTCCCACTAGCTATCTGTTTTATATTTGGTAGTGTATGTACGTCAATGCTACTCTCTCACTTCGCCCTAGTTTACCCTTCCCCCTCCCCGTATCCTCAAGTCCATTTTTACGTCTGTGTCTTTATTCTTGTCCTGCCCCTAGGTTCATCAGAACTATATATATATTTTTTAGATTCCATATATATTTGTTAGCATTCGGTATTTGTTTTTCTGACTTACTTCACTCTGTATGACAGACTCTAGGTCCACCCACCTCTCTACAAATAACTCAGTGTCATTTCTTTTTGTGGCTGAGTAATATTCCATTGTATATATGTGCCACATCTTCTTTATCCATTCCTCTGTCGATGGACACTTAGGTTGCTTCCACGTCCTGGCTATTGCAAATAGTGCTGCAATGAACATTGTGGTATATGACTCTTTTTGAATTATGGTTTTCTCAGGGTATATGCCCAGTAGTGGGATTGCTGGGTCATATGGAAGTTCTATTTTTAGTTTTTTAAGGAACCTCCATACTGTTCTCGATAGTGGCTGTATCAATTTACATTCCCACCAACAGTGCAAGAGGGTTCCCTCTAATTTGATTCTTTTACTTGTAGTTATCCAATTTTCTCAGCAGCACTTTTTGCAGAGACTGACTTTTCTCCATTGTGTATTATTTCCTCATTTGGCATAGATTAGGTGAACATCAGTGGGTGGGTTTATCTCTGGACATTCTATCCTGTTCCATTGATCTATATTTCTGTACCATACTGTTCTGATGGCTGTAGCTTTGTAGTATAGTCTGAAGTCTGGGAGTCTGATTGCTCCAGCTCCATTTTTTCTTTCTCAAGATTGCTTTTGCTATTTGGGATCTTTTGTGCTTCCATGCAAATTGTAAAACTGCTCTAATTCTGTGAAAAATGCCATTGGTAATTTGATAAGGACTGCATTGAATCTGTAGATTACTTTGGGTAGTATAGTCATTTTGACAATATTTATTCTTCCAATCCAAACACATGGTATATCTCTCCATCTGTTTGTGACATCTTTGATTTCTTTCATCAGTATCTTAGAGTTTTCTGAGTACAGGTCTTTGACCTCCTTAGGTAGGTTTATTCCTAGGTATTTTATTCTTTCTGATGTGATGGTAAATGGGATTGTTTCCTTAATTTCTCTTTCTGATCTTCCGTTGTTAGTGTATAGGAATGCAAAAGACTTCAAGACCTAATTGTAAGACTGGATACTATAAAACCCTTAGAGGAAAACATAAGAAGTACATTCTTTGACATAAATCACAGCAAGATCTTTTTGATCCACCTCTGAGAGTAATGAAAATAAAAACAAATAAAATAATGGGATTAAACTTAAAGTTTAAATTAAATTAATTAATTACTTTAAATCAAACTAATTAAACTTAAACTCTTTTGCACAGCAAAGGAAACCATAAACAAAATGAAAAGAAAACCCACAGAATGAGAGAAATTATTTGCAAATGAAGCAACTGACAAAAGATTTATCTCCAAAATATACAAACAGCCCACGCAGCTCAGTACCAAAAAAAACAACACAATCAAAAAGTGGGCAGAAGATCTAAATAGACATTTCAGACATTTCTCCAAAGAAGACATACAGATGGGCAAGAGGCACATGAAAAGATGCTCAACATCACTAATTATTAGAGAAATGCAAATCAAAACTCCAACGAGGTTTCACCTCACACTGGTCAGAATGGCCATCATCAAAAAATCTGCAAAAAATAAATGCTGGAGAGGGTGTGGAGAAAAGGGAACCCTCCTATACTGTTGATGGGAATGGAAATTTGTACAGCCACTATGGAGAACAGTATGGAGGTTCCTCAAAAAAACTAAAAATAGAGCTACAATATAATCCAGCAATCCCACTCCTGGGCATATATCTGGAGAAAACTTTAATTCAAAAAGATACATACACCCCAATATTTATTGCCACACTATTTACAATAGCCAATAGCAGCCTAATGTCCATCAACAGAGAATAGATAAAGAAGATATGGTACATATATTCATTGGACTATTACTCAGTCATGTTCAATGGACTATTACTCAGTCATTAAAAAAGAATGAAATAATGCCATTTGCAGTGACATGGATAGATCTAGAGATTGTCATACTGAGTGAAGTATGTCAGAGAGAGAAAGACATATATCACATGATATTGCTTAAATGTGCATTCTAAAAAAATGATACAAATGAATTTATTTACAAAACAGAAATACAGTCACAGATGTAGAAAACAAACTTATGATTACCAAGGGGGAAAGGGGGGAGGGATAAATTGAGAGATTGGAATTGACATATACACACTACTATGTATAAAACTGATAACTAATAAGAGCCTACTGTATAACACAGGGAACTCTACTCAATACTCTGTAATGACCTGTATGGGAAAAGAATCTAAAAAAGAGTGGATATATGTATATGTATAACTGATTCACTTTTCTGTACAGCAGAAACTAATACAACATTTTACTCAACTATATTCCAATAAAATTAATTAAAAAAAAAAGAATGAATAGAGAAGAGTTATAGCAATTTTTTCTGATGTTAAATTTTACAGTTTTAGAGTTAGACATTTTAAGTCTTATTGATATGCCAGTAAATGTTTTTTATTTAAAATTTTTTTTATTAAGGTGAAATCATTTGCTCACATTAAAACTCTATTTTTTTCTCTTGCATGTTGCCATAATAGTTAATTATTTGAGCTGTTATTGGCCATTTGGTTCTCAGACAAATTATTTGGTTCTCAATAGTACTTCTGGTGTCATTGAACATGTATGTGAACAGTATTTTCCACTCATCAGTTGTTTTAAGGACTTTTATTGATATGTTAGTTATGAGTTAGAGAGAAGGTAAATGTATAAAATTTGAGAGTATTTAAGAAGGTAGATCAAAAAAGAAGTGACAGGCTTCCCCAGTGGCGCAGTGGTTGAGAGTCTGCCTGCCGATGCAGGGGACATGGGTTTGTGCCCCAGTCCAGGAAGATCCCACATGCCGTGGAGTGGCTGGGCCCATGAGCCATGGCCACTGAGCCTGTGCACCCAGAGCCGGTGCTCCGCAACGGGAGAGGCCACAACAGTGAGGGGCGTGCATACCGCAAAAAAAAAAAAAAAAAAAAGAATGTGATGTTTGAAAAAACAAAGTACAATGAGTGCAAAAATGTTCTTTTCCTATCATAACGTAATTATACTGAAACTTTATTACATTTCATATTAGTCAATTCTAATCTATCTTTAATAATTGATAATAGGGAACTACTTCATTTTACATAAGATCAGATCCAAGTGTTATTATTTTCCTGAGTGGCTTTTACTTAAAAATAAGTTCATCTGACTTTACAGAAAGTGACCTCCACAAAAAAATTAAGTGACATATCCTAAATTATTTCATAAGATCTCTGAGTAATGATTTATTTGTTCAATACCCATGAAGGTGATATATTTTAATATATGTCTTTTTTGATGTTTTAATTATTTATTGCCAGTTAGGTGCTCATGTTATTTATATTAGTGTTGACCAGATTCCACTGAGCCTTAAAAGTAACTAAATATTTATTAATTATTAATAATGAGTTATGGCAATTATATTTCTATAGCCCATACACTGAAGATGATGTATCACTGTAAATAAGAAAACCTTTCAAAGACAGAAGATGATAGCCAGACCTGGAATTTCAATAAATGTTCTTTGTGTTTATTTTTTCCTATTTATTTATTTATCTGTTTTGTAAATATATGTTCATTTGTATCATTTCTTTTTAGATTCTGCATATAAGTGATATCATACAATATTTCTCTTTATCTGTCTGACTTACTTCACTCAGTGACAATCTCTAGGTCTGTCCATGTTGCTGCAAATGGCAGGATTTCATTCTTTCTTATGGCTGAGTAATATTCCATTGTATATATGTACCACATCTTTATCCATTTCTCTGTCAATGGACATTTAGGTTGCTTACATGTCTTGGCTATTGTAAACGATGAATGCAATGAAAAATGCAGTGCATTTACCCTTTTGGACCATGTTTTTCTCCAGATATATGCCCAGGAGTGGGATTGCAGGGTCATATGGTAGCTCTATTTTTAGTTTTTTAAGGAACCTCTACTGTTCTCCATAGTGGCTGTACCAATTTCCATTCCCACCAACAGTGTAGGAGGGTTCCCTTCTCTCCATACCCTCTCCAACATTTATTCTTTGTGGATTTTTTGCTGATAGCCATTTTGACTGGTGTGAGGTGATATCTCATTGTAGTTTTGATCTGCATTTCTCTAATCATTAGTGATATTGAACATCTTTTCATTGGCCATCCATATGTCTTCCTTGGAAAAATATCTGTTTAGGTCTTCTGCCGATTTTTTGATTGGGTTGTTTATTTTGATGATATTAAGCTACATGAGCTGTTTGTAAATTTTGGAGTCTAATCCCTTGTCGGTCACATCACTTGCAGATATTTTCTCCAAGTCTGTAAGTGGTCTTTTCATTCTATTTATGGTTTCCTTTGCTGTGAGAAAGCTTTTGAGTTTAATTAGGTTCCATTTGTTTATTTTTATTTTTATTTCCATTATTCTGGGAGACAGATCAGAAAGGATATCTGCAATTTATGTCAGAGAGTGTTCTGCCTATGTTTTCCTCTAGGAGTTGTGTAGTGTCTGGTCTCACATTTAGGTCTTTAACCCATTTTTAGCTTGTTTTTGTGTATGGTGTTAGAGAATGATCTAATTTCATTTTCTGCATGTAGTTGTCCAGTTTCCCCAGCATCGTTTGTTGAAGAGACTGTGTTTCCATCATTGTATAGTCTTGTCTCCTTTGTCATAGATTAACTGACCATAGGTGTGTGGGTTTATTTCTGGGCTTTCTATCCTGTTCCATTGATCTATAGTTCTATTTTTGTGCCAGTACCATACTGTTCTGATGAATATAGCTTTGTAGTATAGTCTAAAGTCAGGGAGCCTGATTCCTCCAGCTCCATTTTTCTTTCTCAAGATTGCTTTGGCTACTCGGGGTCTTTGGTGTCCCCATACAAATTTTAAGATTTTTTTCTTCTAGTTCTATGAAAAATGCCATTGGTAATTTGATACGGATTGGATTGAATCTATAGATTTCTTGGGTAGTATAGTCATTTTGATGATATTTATTCTTCCAATCCAAGAACATGTATATATTTCCATCTGTTTGTGTCTTCAATTTCTTTCATCAGTGCCTTGTATTTTTTGGAGTACAGGTCTTTTGTCTCCTTAGGCAGGTTTATTCCTAGGTATTTTGTTCTTTTTGATGCCATGGTAAATGGGATTGTTTCTTGAAATTCTCTTTCTGATCTTTCATTGTCAGTGTATAAAAATGCAACAGATTTCTGTGTATTAATTTTGTATCCTTCAATTTTACCAAATTCATTGATGAGCTCTAGTAGTTTTCTGGTAGCATCTTTAGGATCTTCTATGTATAGTATCATGTTATCTGCAAACAGTGACAGTTTTACTTCTTGTTTTCCAATTTGGGTTCCTTTTATTTCTTTTTCTTCTCTGATTACCATGGCTAGGACTTCCAAAACTTGGTTGAATAAAAGTGGTGAGCATGGGCATCCTTGTCTTGTTCCTGATCTTAGAGGAAATGCTTTCATCTTTTCACTGTTGGGTATAATGCTAGCTGTAGGTTTGTTGAATATGGCCTTTATTATGTTGAGGTATGTTCACTCTATGCCTACTTTCTGGAAAGTTTTTATCATAAATGGGTGTTGAATTTGTCAAAAGTTTTTTTCTGTATCTATTGAGATGTTCATATGGTTTTTATTCTTCAATTTGTTGTTGTGGTGTATCACTCTGATTTACCGATATTGAAAAATCCTTGCATCCCTGGGATAAATCCCACTTAATCATGTTGTATGATCCTTTTAATGTATTGTTGGATTCGAATTGCTAGTATTTTATTGAGGATTTTTGCATCTATGTTCATCAGTGATATTGGCCTGTAATTTTCTTTTTTAGTGGTATCTTTTTATGGTTTCTTTACCAGGATGACAGTGGCCACATAGAATGAGTTTGGAAGTTTTCCTTCCTCTGAAATTTATTGGAACATTTTCAGCAGGTTAAGTGTTAGCTCTTCTCTAAATGTTTGATAGAATTTGCCTGTGAAGCCATCAGGTCCTTGACTTTTGTTAGCTGAGAGCTTTTGTTTGTTTGTTTGTTTTTTTGGTACGTGGGCCTCTCACTGTTGTGGTCTCTCCCATTGTGGAGCACAGGCTCCGACACGCAGGCTCAGCGGCCATGGCTCACGGGCCTAGCCGCTCCACAGCATGTGGGGTCTTCCTGGACTGGGGCACAAACCCGTGTCCCCTGCAGCGGCAGGAGGACTCTCAACCACTGCACCACCAGGGAAGCCCTTGTTGGGAGTTTTTAAATTACAGTTTCAATTTCAGTGCTTGTATTGGTCTGTTCATTTTTTCTAATTCTTCCTGGCTCAGTCTTGGGAGACTGTACCTTTCTAAGAATTTGTCCATTTCTTTCAGGTTCTCCATTTTATTGGCATACAGTTGCATATAGTAGTCTCTTATGATCCTTTGTATTTCTGTTGTGTCAGTTGTAACTTCTTTTTAGTTTCTAATTTTATTGATGTGAGTCCTCTCCCTTTTTTTCTTGATGAGTCTGGCTAAAGTTTTATCAATTTTGTTTATCTTTTCAAAGGACCATCTTTTAGTTTCATTGATCTTTGCTATTGTCTTCTTTGTCTCTATTTCATTTATTTCTGCTCTGATCTTTATGATTTCTTTCCTTCTACTAACTTTCGGTTTTGTTTGTTCTTCTTTCTCTAGTTACTTTAGGTGTAAGGTTGGGTTGTTTATTTGAGACTTTTCTTGTTTCCTGAGGTAAGACTGTATTGCTATATACTTTCCTCTTAGAACTGCTTTTGCTGTATTCCATAGGTTTTGGATCATTGTGCTTTCATTTTCATTTGTCTCTAGGTATTTTTTGATTTCCTCTTTGATTTCTTCAGTGATCCATTGGTTGATTAGTAGCATATTGTTTAGCCTCCATGTGTTTGTGTTTTTTATAGTATTTTTCTTGTAGTTTATTTCTAATCTCATAGCACTGTGGTCAGAAAAGATGCTTGTTACTATTTCAATTTTCTTAAATTTACTGAGGCTCACTTTGTGGCCTAGGATGTGGTCAATCTTGGAGAATGTTTCATGTGCACGTGAGAATAATGCGTATTCTTCTGCGTTTGGATGGAGTGCACTATAAATATCAATTAAGTCCATCTTTTCTAATGTGTCATTTAAGGCCTGTGTTTCCGTATTGATTTTTCTGTCTGGATGATCTCTCCATTGGCCAAAGTGGGATGTTAAAGCCTCCCACTATTATTGTGTTAGTGTCAATTTCCCCCGTTATGACTGTTAGTATTTACCTTATGTATTTAGGTGCTCATAAGTTGGGTGCATATATGTTTACAATTATTATATGTTCTTCTTGGATTGATCCCTTGATTGCTATGTGGTGTCCTTCTTTGTCTATTATAATAGTCTTTATATTTAAGTCTATTTTCCCTGATATGAATATTGCTACTCCAGCTTTTTTTGATTTCCCTTTGCATGGAATACCTTCTTCCATCCCCTCATTTTCAGTCTGTATGTGTCCCTAGGTCTGAGGTGGATCTCTTGTAAACAGCATATAAACGGGTCTTGTTTTTATATCCATTCAGCCAGTCTGTGTCTTTTGGTTGGAGCGTTTAACCCATTTACATTTAAGGTAATTATTGATATGTGTGTTCCTATTGCCATTTTCTTAATTGTTTTGGGTTTGTTTTTGTGGGTCCTTTTTCTTTTCTTCCTCTTTTGTTCTTTTCTCTTGTGGTTTAATAACCATCTTTAGTGTTGTTTTGGGGTTGCTTTTTCTTTTTTGTGTGTGTATCTATTGTAGTTTTGGGGTTTGCTCTTCCCATGTGGTTTTAATATAGCAGTCTATATATGAACAAGGTTGGTTTAAGTTGCTAGTCTCTTTCCCACCTAGAGGAGTTCCTTTAGCATTTGTTGCAAAGCTGGTCTGGTGGTGCTGAATTCTCTTAGCTTTTGCTTGTCTGTAAAGCTTTTGATTTCTCCATCAAATCTGAATAAGAGCCTTGCTGGGTAGAGTATTCTTGATTGTAAGTTCTTCCCTTTCATCTCTTTAAATATATCTTGCCATTCCCTTCTGGCTTGCAGAGTTTCTGCTGAGAAATCAGCTGTTAAGCTGACGGGAGTTCCTGTATATGTTATTTGTCATTTTTCCCTTGTTGCTTTTAATAATTTTTCTTTGTATTTAATTTTTGTCCATTTGATTACTTTGTGTCTCATCATGTTTCTCCTTGGGTTTATCCTGCCCAGGACTCTCTACTCTTCCTGGACTTGGGTGGCTATTTCTTTTCCCATGTTAGGGAATTTTCCCACTATTATCTCTTCAAGTAATTTCTTGGGTCCTTTCTCTCTCTTCTCCTTCTGGGACCCGTATAATGCAAATGTTGGTGTATTTTTGTTTTTCCAGTGGTCTCTTAGGCTGTCTTCATTTCTTTTCATTTGGCAGAGATTTCCACCATTCTGTCTTCCAAGTCACTTATTCGTTCTTCTGCCTCAGTTATTCTGCTATTGATTCCTTCTAGTGTAGTTTTCATTTCAGTTATTGTATTGTTCATCTCTGTTTGTTTGTTCTTTAATTCTTCTAGGTCTTTGTTAAACATTTCTTGCATCTTCTCGATCCTTGCCTCCATTCTTTTTCCAAGGCCCTGGATCATCTTCACTATCATTATTCAGAATTCTTCTTCTGCAAGATTTCCTATCTCTACTTCATGTGGTTGTTTTTCTGGGGTTTTATCTTGTTTCTTCATCTCGGAAATAATCCTCTGCCTTTTCATTTTGTCTATGTTTCTCTGTGGTGTTCATTCCGTAGACTGCAGGACTGTAGTTCTTCTTGCTTCTGCTGTCAGCTGTCTGGTGGATAGGCTATCTAAGAGTCTTGTGCAAGCTTCCTGATGGGAGGCACTGGTGGTGGGTAGAGCTGGGTGCTGCTCTGGTGGGAAGAACTCAATAAAACTATAATCCACTTGTTTACTGATGGGTAGGGATGTGTTTCCTCCCTGTTGGTTGTTTGGCCTGAGGCAACCCAGCACTGGAGCCTACAGGCTTTTTGGTGGGGCTAATGGAGGACTCCAGGAAGGCTCACACCAAGGAGTACTTCCCAGAACTTTTGCTGCCATTGTCCTTGTTCCTGTGGTGAGCCACAGACACCCTCCTGCCTCTGTAGGGGACCCTTCAACACAAGCAGGTAGGTCTGATTAAGTCTTCTATGGGGTCACTGCTCCTTCCCCCTGGGTCCTGGTGTGCACAAGAATTTGTGTGTGCCCCCTAAGAGTGGAGTCTCTGTTTCCCTCAATCCTGTCAAAGTCCTGGAATCAAATCCTGCTGGCCTTCAAAGTCTGATTCTCTAGGGATTCCTCCTCCCATTGCTAGACCCCCAGGTTGGAAAGCCCAAGGTTGGGCTCAGAACCTTCACTCCAGTGGGTCTACTTCTCTGGTATAATTTTTCTCCAGTTTGTGAGTCACCCACCCAGTGGTTATGGAATTTGATTTTATCGTGATTGCACCCCTCCTACCATCTAATTGTGGCTTCTCCTTTGTCTTTGAGTGTGGGGTATCTTTTTTGGTGAGTTTCAGTGTCTTCCTGTCAATGATTGTTCAGCAGTTAGTTGTGATTCTGGTGCTCTCACAAGAAGGAGTGAGCGTATGTCCTTCTACTCCCCATCTTGAACCAATCTCCAGTAGATGTCTTAATCCAGAAGTCTTTACTGAATTTCACTGCAATATGTAGAATAGTTTTTGATATATTACATACAATGCTTAGAATAGTGAGTATCTCACAATAGGTGCCTTTTAAATTTTTATTGAAGAAATGACTCAAGGGATCAATGGTACAATAAAATTTTAAAAAACAATAGCAAGGGGGGCTTCCCTGGTGGCGCAGTGGTTGAGAGTCCGCCTGCCGATGCAGGGGACACGGGTTCGTGCCCCGGTCCGGGAGGATCCCACATGCCGCGGAGCGGCTGCGCCCGTGAGCCATGGCCGCTGAGGCTGTGCGTCCAGAGCCTGTGCTCCGCAACGGGGAGAGGCCACAGCAGTGAGAGGCCCAAGTACCGCAAAATAAAAATAAAATAAAATAAAAATAAACAATAGCAAGATGAGTTTCTCCCTCCAAGGACCATTACTTTTTCCCATAACCAAAGAACTGAATATCTTTCTTGTTAATTGATATGTTCTAATCCTCCTGATCAAACCCAAAGAACTAAAAAGTGTGGTAATAGTTCTTATTATTAGGACTCTATTTGTCAGTAGATTCGGTCACCTTGCAATTACTGGAATTACATTGAGATGAACATGTTTTTAGGATGGATTAGGTATGTTTTTAGGATGGATTAGGTTTGTTTTTATTTACCATTTTGTAGATATATACAAGCCATCCAACTTTCAAGGCCTTATGTAACCACCAGTTCCTTCCTTGCTGTCACACGAAGCCTACTCCTTTCGCAGCCCATTATCAATATATGCTCTACACAGCATATGTCATCTTTGGCTAATCAGTCCATAATATTATTGAACTGGGGTGAGCATTTGTAGTCCAAGAGAGTCTTGAGTTTCTCCAAACCCTGTGATGCTAGAATCCACAATGTAGTAGGAAGAAACCAGACTTTTTATTTAAATCTATGAGATTCTATTAACCTCTACTAGATCTATTATTAAATACTCTTTAATGACATTAACCTTCATATTTTTATAACATGAAATAAAAAGATGTTGGAAATTCCCTGGTGGTCCAGTGGTTGGGATTCCATGCTCTCACTTCCAAGAGCCCTGGTTCAATCCCTGGTCAGGGAACTAAGATGTGAGGTGTGGAATAAAAACAAAAACAAATCAAAACACAGGAATTCTGAAAAATAAATAAATGAAAAAAAAATTTTAAGGTGATGTTATTATGAACCTTTTCCATGGTAAAATGGCTGATGAAAGAGCTCTTTACAACTAACAGTAAGGTTGAGGTAGGAGTGCTATTAAAGAATAGGTATAACTTGTTGTATTTATAGCTAAAATGTCATATTTATCTTTTTTCTCCTCTGCAATGTGGTGAACTCAATGCTTACAACCAGTCCACACATTTACAGACAGTCAGTTAATTTTCTGGTGTCACTAGGATGGCTATACATATACTTGAACATATACTTTTGAACATGTACACATTAAAAAATCCTGTAGGGTGAAAAAGCATGAGAAGTGTTTTCCAGAATTCTTTATTTTATTATTATTTTTATTAAAGTATAATTGATGTAAAATATATTAGTTTCGTGTATACAACAGTGATTCAATGTCTGTATACATTATCAAATGATCATCATAATAAATTTAGTCACCATCCGTCTCTATAAAAAGTTAATACAAAAAAAAAGTTAATACAATATTATTGACTGTATTCACCATGGTTTACATTAGATTTCCCATGGCCCATTCTCTGTATAACTGGAAATTTGTAACACCCAATCCCCATCATCCATTTTGCCCACCCCCAAACCCTGCTCCCTTCGGTCAACCACCAGTCTGTTCTCTGTATCTATGAGCCTGGTTTTTTTTGTCCATTTGTTTTGTTTTTTATATTTCGCATATATGTGAAATCATACAGTATTTGTCTTTCTCTGTCTGACTCATTTTACTTAGCATAATACCATCAAGTTCCATCCATGTTGTTGCAGATTTTATTCTTTTTTATGGCTAATATTTTGCATATTCTTTATCCATTCATTCATTGACAAACACTGTTTGTATCCCTATTGTAATATTTGGTTATTGTAAATAATGCTGCAGTGAATATAAGGGAATGTGCAGATTTTATTCTTTTTTATGGCTAATATTTTGCATATTCTTCATCCATTCATTCATTGACAAACACTGTTTGTATCCCTATTGTAATATTTGGTTATTGTAAATAATGCTGCAGTGAATATAAGGGAATGTATATCTTTGCAATGAGTGTTTTTTATTTCCTCAGATAAATCCCTAGAAGTAGAATTGCTGAATTTTATGGTAGTTCTATTTTTAATTTTTTGAGGAATCTTTATATTGTTTTCCTTAGTGGCTCCATGAATTTACATTCCCACCAACAGTTTACAAGTGTTTCCTTTTCTCCACATCCTTGCCAACACTTATTGTCTTTTTGATAATAGCCATTTTGACAGGTGTGAGGAGATATTTCATCATGGTTTTGGTTTCATTTCCCTGATGACTAGGGAAGCTGAGCATCTTTTCATGTGCCTGTTGGCCATTTATACGTCTTCTTTTGACAAAGGTCTATTCAGGTGCTCTGCCCATTTTTAATTGGATTTTTTTTTTTATGTTGAGTTGTACAAGTTCCTTATATACTTTGAATATTTACCCCTTATCAGATGTATGATTTGCAAATATCTTCTCCCATTCAGTAGACAGCCTTTTTATTTTGTTGATATTTATTCGTCTCTTTGCAAAAGCTTGTTAGTTTGATATAATTCCATTTTTAATTTTCACTTTTGCCTTTGCCTGTGGAATCAGATTCAAATAAATAGTCAAATCAATGTCAAGGAGGTTACTGCCTACGTTTTCTTTGAGGAAATTTATGGTCTCAGGTCTTACATTCAAGTGTTTAATCCATTTTGAGTTAATTTTTTTTTTTTTTTTTTTTTTTTTTGCAGTACACAGGCCTCTCACTGTTGTGGCCTCTCCCATTGCAGAGCACAGGCTCCAGACACGCAGGCTCAGCAGCCATGGCTCATGGGCCCAGCCACTCCACGGCATGTGGGATCTTCCCGGACCTGGGCACAAACCCATGTCCCCTGCATCGGCAGGCAGACTCTCAACCACTGCGCCACCAGGGAAGCCCAGAGTTAATTTTTTATACGGTATAAAATAATGGTCCAATTTTATTCTTTTGCATGTAGCCATCCACTTTTCTCAACATCATTGTTGAAGAGACAACAAATCTCTTTTCCCTGTTGTATATTCTTGCTTCCTTTGTCATAGATTAGTTAACCGTATAAGAATAGCTTTATTTCCGAGCTCTCTATTCTGCTCTATTGATCTCTATTTTTGTGCCAGTACCATACTGTTTTGATCACTACAGCTTTGTGGTATATTTTGAAATTACGGAACATTATTCCTCTGGATTTGTTCTTCTTTCTCAGTTTGCTTTGGCTACTTGGGGTTTTTGGTGTTTCTACATATATTTTAGGATTTTTTTTTAGTCCTGTGAAAAATATCATTGGTATTTTGATAGGGGTTATATTGAACCCATAGATTTCTTTGGGTAGTAGAGGCATTTGAAAATATTAATTTTTCCAATCCAAGAACATGGTTTATGTTTTTATTTATTTGTGTCTTCTTCAATTTTCTTCATCAATGTCTTATAGTTTTCATAGTACAAATTTTTCACCTCCTTAGTTAAATTTATTCCTAGGTATTTTATTCTTTTTGATGTGATTGTAAATGGAATTGTTTTCTTAGATTTTCTTTCTGAAAGTTTATTATTAGTGTATAGAAAAGTAATATATTAATTTTGTGTCTTTCATCTTTATTGAATTTATTTATTAGTTCTAATAGCTTTTGAATGGAGTCTTTAGAGGTTTTTATGTATAGTATCATGTCATCTGCAAACAGTGACAATTTTACTTCTTCCTTTCCAATTAGTGCCATTTATTATTTTTTTCTTGCCTAATTGCCTAATTTCTTGGCTAGAATCTTTTTTTTCTTTCTTCTTTTTTTTTTTCTGCAAGCATGTCTTTTTTTGGGGGGGGGGTGCTGTTTGTCTTTATTTTTAACCTTGCCAGGGAATCCAGCAATACAGATTTTAATTGTCTGGCACAGTCACTGACCAGAGCAATTTTCTCTGGGCTCAAAAAATCTGGGTGACATTTTGAGCAAATTTACTCTCTCTTTTCTTTTAGGGTAAAAAATATTCTTTCTACCCATCATGACATGGTGTTGTCCTGGGAACTCCATCAAAGCACAGACTCACTAATCAAGTTTCTTTGCATAGGATTAAGATGGAAATATTCATTTTTAAAAACTACAATCCACTTTTTCTTAAAATTGTTGTCATTATTCCATAGGAAGAGTGGGGAATCCAATGTTACATGGAGATCATTGATCCCAGGGTGTGCAGACAGGGAGATAGCACTCAGGCTTTTTATAGTTGTTTGGTTTGCAGTTTTTTTGTTCTTGCAGATCTGATTCTTCTTTATCCTCTTGGTGCCTAGGGTTGGGGTTGGGGTAGGAGGGGGAAGTGAGCAGTCCTCTGACTGAGGGAGGAAATGGAGAGGAGGCCTTTGTTTTAAGACCATGGTTCTGATTATGTGGTTAGAATTTCCAACACTGTGTTGAATGAAAGTGGTGAGAGTGGGCATCTTGTCTTATTCCTGATCTTAGAGGAAAAGCTTTCAGGTTTTCACCATTGAGTATGATAGCTGTGTGTTTGTCATAAACGGCATTTATTATGTTGATGCATATACCACTATGTTGAGAATTTTTATCATAAATGGATATGAAACTTTTTCAAATGCTTTTTATGCACCTATTGAAAGGATTATATGATTTTTGTCCTTTATTTTGTTAATGTGCTGTATCACATTGGTTGATTTGCAGATGTTGAACCATCCTTGCAGCCGTGGAATAAATCCTACTTTTTCATGGTGTATGATCCTTTTAATGCATTGTTGAATTCAGTTTGCTAATATTTTGTTGAGGATTTTTGCATCTGTACTTATCAGGCATATTGGCCTCTAATTTTTTTTAATGTGTGTGGTATCTTCGGTTTTGGTATCAGGATGATGCTGGCTTTGTAAAATGAATTTGAAAGCATTCTCTCTTATTCAGTTTTTTTGAATAGTTTGAGAAGGATAGGTATTAAATCTCCTTTGAATATTTGGTAGAATTCACCAGTGAAGCTGTCTAATCCTAGACATTTGTTTGTTGAGAATTTTTTGATTACTGATTTAATCTCATTACTAGTAATTGTTCTATTCAGATTTTCTATTTCATCATGATTCATGGAATTGGAAGATTGTATATTTCTAGGAACTTATCCGTTTCTTCTTGGTTGTCCAATTTGTTGGTGTATAATTGTTCCTAGTAGTCTCTTATAATCATTTGTATTTCTGTGATATAAATTATAATGTCTCCTCTTTTATTTCCAATTTTATTTATTTGGCCCATCTCCCTTTTTTTCTTGCTGAGTCTGGCTGAATGTTTATCAGTTTTGTTTATTGTTTTAAAAAACAGCTCTTAGTTTCATTGATATTTTCTAATTATTTTAGTCTCCATTTCATTTATTTCCACTCCAATCTTTATTATTTCCTTCCTTCTACTAATTGTGGGTTTTGTTTCTTCTTCTTTTTCTAGTTCCTTTAAGTATAAGATTAGATTGGTTGAATTTTTTATTGTCTTTTGAGGTGGGCTTGTAATGCTATAATCTCCCTTCTTAGAACTGATTTTGGTGCATTCCATAGACTTTGGAATGTTGTGTTTGCATTTTCATTTGTCTCCAGGTAATTTTTGATTCTCAATTTGATTTCTTCAGTTACCGATTTGTTGCTCAGTAGCGTGTTGTTTAGTCTCTTTGTGTTTGTGTTTTTCCTTGTGTTTTACAAGTTTTCTTCTTGTAATTGATTTGTACTTTCATAGCACTGAGGTTGGAAAAGATGCTTGCTATGATTTCAATGTTCTTAAATTTATTGAGACTTGTTTTATGACCTAACATGTGATCTATCCTGGATAATGTTCCATGTGCATGTGAAAAAAAAATTGTGTATTTTTATGCTTTCAGATGGAATGTTCTCTATATATCTATTAAATTCATCTGCTCTTAATGTGTTGTTTAAGGCTAGTGTTTTCTTATTGATTTTTTGTCTGGAAGACCTACCTATTGATGTAAATGGGGTATTAAAGTCCCCTATTATTGCTGTGAATTTCTCCCTTTATGTGTGTTAATAACTGCTTTATATATATTTAGGTGCTCCTATGTTGGGTGCATAAATATGTACAAATGTTATTTGTTGTTGGACTGATTTTTTATAATTAAGTTATGCTGTTCTCTGTCATTGTTAGAGTCTTTGTTTTAAGGCCTATTTTGCCCAATAGGCCTAATATTTTGCCTAGTACTGTTACCCCAGCTTTTTTTTGGTTTCCATTTTCATGGAATATCTTTTTCCATCCTTTCCGTTTCAGTCTCTGTGTGTCTTTATCTGTAGTGAGTCTCTTATAGGCAGCATATATATGGGTCTTTTTTTTTAATCCATTTAGCCACGCTTTGTCTTTTGATTGGAGCATTTAGTTAACTTACATTGAAAATAATTGTTGTTTGGTATGTACTTATTGCCACTTTATTCCTTGTTTTCTGTTTGTTTTTGTAGCTCTTCTCTGTTTCTTTCTTCTTCTCTTGTTCTCTTCCCTTGTGGTTTGATGACTTACTTTAGTGCTTTGTTTAGATTTCTTTCCTATTATATTTTTTTGTGTATCTGTTATAGGTTTTTGGTTTATAGTTAACATGAGATGTGTATATATATGTGTTTGTAGTTACCATGAGATGTATATATATATGTGTATATGAGATGTGTATATATATATATATATATATATATATATATATATATATATATATATATATATATGAGAGAGAGAGAAAAAGCAGTTTATTTTGACAGTCAAGTTAGAATACATTCCAAAAACGCTATATGTTTACTCTTCTACTCCACATTTTGTTCCCGTTGTCTTATTTTACAACTTTAATTTTGTGCATTTTTTAACTAATTATTGTAGTTAAAATTGATTTAACTAATTTGTCTTTTGACCTTCATACTAGCTTTATAAGTGGTTGATCCACTACATTTAGTTTGTTTGCCTTTACTACTGAGGATTTTTTCTTGCATATATTCTTTTATTTCTAGTTATAGCCTTTTGTTTCAGCTTAGAGAAGTCCCTTTAGCATTTCTTGTAAGCCTAGTTTAGTGGCAAAGAACTCTTTTAGGTTTTACTTGTCTGGGAAACTCTTATCTCTCCTTCAACTCTGTATGACAACCTAGCTGTGTAGAGTATTTTTTTTTTTTTTTTTTTTTTGCGATACACAGGCCTCTCACTGTTGTGGCCTCTCCCATTGTGGAGCACAGGCTCCAGATGCACAGGCTCAGCAGCCATGGTTCATGGGCCCAGCCACTCTGCAGCATGTGGGATCTTCCCTGACCAGGCACAAACCCACATCTCCTGCATCAGCGGGCGGACTCTCAACCACTGCACCACCAGGGAAGCCCTGTAGAGTATTCTTGATTGGAGTTTTTTTCCTTTCTGTCTTTTGTCCTGCAAAGTTTCTGTTGACAAATCAGCTAATAGTCTTATGGTGGTTCCCTTGTACATAACTGGTTGTTTTTCTCTTGCTGCTTTTAGATTTTCCCTTTATCTTTAATTTTCAATATTTTAATTATGTTTCTTGGTATTGATCTCATTGGGTTCATCTTGTTTAAAGCTCTCTTTGCTTCCTGGACCTGGATCTCTTTTTTCTTTCCCAGGTTAGGGAAGTTTTCAGCCAAAATTTCTTCAAATAAATTTTCTGCCAATTTTATTTCCTATGGTGAATTCCTATGGCAGATTTCCTATGGTGAAAGTGGAATTAGGAATTAGAATATGTGTGAATTATATTGCTTTCCAAAATGTTTGTATCAGATTAATAGGAGATAGGTATCCATTTTCACTAAAACAATGTTGTAATTTGTTGTAATATTTTTTTTTTTTTTTTTTTTTTTTTGCGGTATGCGGGCATCTCACTGTTGTGGCCTCTCCCGTTGTGGAGCACAGGCTCCATATGCACAGGCTCAGTGGTCATGGCTCACGGGCCTAGCTGCTCTGCAGTATGTGGGATCATCCCGGACCAGGGCACGAACCCATGTCCCCTGCATCGGCAGGCGGACTCTCAACCACTGTGCCACCAAGGAAGCCCTATTGTAATTTTTAATGTCCTTTTTTGTTTGCATGTTAGTCTTGTTTTGATTTGAGGGTCATTTCACCAAGCAAAATTGAAAATATTAAGGTTTTATTTAGTTTGCATCTTGGGTTCACTTCCAAGGATAACTTGTGGTTAGAAATATGAATTGCCAGATGGAATCAGTGAGACCCTTATTTTGCTGTAGAAGTAATATAGTGAAAAAGAAAGAAAGTGAGATTTGGAGTTGAAACAACTATATCTGCTAATAAAATACAATTTTCTTGTTTTTTAAAGAAGGTTATTTTTTCTCTTTTCAAAATTTTGTTTTTTTGCTTCCCCCATACTAAGGGATAATGTTTAAAATCCAGCTATTCAATGATTTTTTTAATAATAAAATTAAAGCCATGTAAAAGGAAATCTGATTTGTGTTGTCTGAATGGACTAAAAAATTTAATGTAACATGAGTAGTTGTTTCATGAACAAAAATGCTCCTTTACATTCTTAAACATCTTTAATTTATAGAAAGCATTTCAAGTTCTTTCAAAATTCATTTCTATAGTTCTCCCTGGAAAGTTATTTGTCTTATGCATTTAGAATTTTCATTAGATTTACATCTCTCTTATTCTGTCATTCTAACTGGACTTTGAGCTTCTCATGGGTCACAACTTTCCCTTTATAAGAATACCTTACATAGGACCTACTATAATCCTGGGGACATACAAACATTTCAATACAATTCAGTCGGCCTGATCATCATCTTATTGGGGAATATGATTAGAATATTATATCTCCATTTTGCTGAAGAGAATCAGTATTACTGGGGGCAGAGGAATTTTATCACATGATTCATTTCATAGGGCTTGGGGTATGGATTGATGGTAGAGTGACAATGTTTTCTGATCTGTGCTCAGCTGATGCTTTTTTATAAAAGGCCACTCTCTCAGGTTCCTTTCCACAGTTAGACATCTTTTTTTGAGAGAGAGAGGAAGAGGTCATGTAACTGCCAGTTATACCTACGCTATGTTTATTAAGTGTGTTGATATATGAGCTCCAACATCTAGCAATTTGAGGGCTTCCCTGTTGACACCTTCGGGTTACCTGAGATTCCTGATTAAACCTCAAAAATAAAGGTAATATTATTTTTGTTTTCTGAAGTTACAGCTGTCTTGGAGCTCAGGGACTTCCCTGCCTGTGACAACCTCTGGAAAGGCTTCAGTGTCTTCTGGTCACTTGTCCAGTAGTTCCTCCTGGTATTAAAAAGGTCTCTTAAAGTGTATAAAAAGGTATTGTGTCTACCTCAGCTGGAGTAATCCTAATTGTATATTATAGAGCCGAGGAAGCTTTTTAGTTTCTGGTCTGGCATGTAAGGAGCTTGGGAGTTATACACCACCCTAATAACAAGTAAAAAACTGAACAAACTGAAAATCAACTCTTTCATATGAGAAGTGAGGTCACAGGGAAAATTGCTGCCCCCTAAACTGGAGACAGGAGGACACAGAGAATCACAGCTTACTTAAGCAAAATGTCAAGAGCAGAAACCTCTATGGGAAGCAGTGCCAAGGTGAGAAAACTAAATTGTAACTGATGGAAGCTCAGTGTGGAAAAGTGTGAGAGTTAAAAATTCCAGGATGTCACAGTCATACTGAGGCTTTCATACACTTTTGTGAGCTTTATTTCTGAGAGTTCTACCAGGTTCTGACAGTGGAGATTGGGGAAAATCTCTCAGGCTTCTGTCAGGAGGAAGTAAAAGGAAGCATTTTGAAATAAACCAAAGCATTCTGTTCTTAACAAGGTCAAGAGAAACTCAATTACTACAGCCTAACCTGCTGGAGCTTTATCAGAATCTAATTGACCTGGAGGAAGGGAAATACCCATCTCTAGTTCCCTATGGTCATCTTGTTCCACCTAAGGGAAAAAAAAACACAACTGAGAACTTGTGAAGTTCATAGCCCAAGGGCACAGGCTCACTAAAATACTGAGACCTAATCACAGGACTATAGAACACTTCTCTTCCACCCACACCCTATGTCTGTATCACTAAAGGCCTATTTATTGGAGTTCCTTTTATCCAGTATGTCAAGTCCAGCTTTCAACAAAAAATTACAAGGCATTCTAAAAGGCAAAAAACACAGTTTGAAGAGACAGAACAGCATCAGAATCAGATTCAGATATGCCAACAATGTTGAAATTATCAAACTGAGAATTTGTTGTAACTATGATTAATTTGCTAAAGACTGTAATGGAAAAAGTAGACAATATGCAAGAGCAGAGGGGCAATGTAAGCAGAGAGGTGAGAGTTCTAAGAAAGAATCTATTCTTCCAATAAAAGAAACACTAAAGATCAAAAACATTTTGACAGAAATGAAGACTGACTTTGATGGGTTCATTAATAGACTGGAAACGGCTCAGAAAAGAATCCCTGAATTTGAGAATATGTCAACAGAAGCTTTCAAAACTAAAATCAAAGAGAAAAAAAGACTTAAAAACTTGAACAGAATATCCAAGAATTGTGGGACAATTCCAAAAGGTGTAACATATATGTAATGGAAATATCAGAAGGAGAAGAAAGAACTAGAAGAAATATTTGAAGCAATAATGACTGAGAATTTCCTCAAATTTATGTCAGATAACAGATCAATGATCTAGGAAGCTCAGATAAATGCCAAAAAACCTACACTTAGGCATGTCATATTCAAACTGCAGAAAATCAAAAATAAAGAAAAAAATCTTGAAGGAAGCCAGAGGAAAAAACACCTTACTTACGGAGGAGAAATATTAGAATTACATCTGATTTCTCAGAAACCAGGTAAGTAGGAAGAGAGTGGAGTGAAATATTTAAAGTGTTGAGAGAAAACAGCAAAAACAAAAACACACCAACCTTGAATTCTGGATCCTGTGAAATTATCCTTTAAAAGTGAAGAAGAAATAGATCTTCTCAGATAAAAATTGAGGGAATTTGTTGCCATAAGACCTGACTTGCATGAAATGTTAAATGAAGTTCTTCAGAGAGAAAGAAAATGATGTAGGTCAGAAACCTGGCAACAACAAAATGAATGGGTGAAGGTAAATCAAAAACTTTTATTTTTCTTATTTATAATTGATTGAACAAATAGTTTATTCAAAATAATAACAACATAGCATTCAATGTATAACATATGTACAAGTGAAATGAATGAGAGCAGAAATAAAAGGAACAGAAATGAGAAATTAGGAATATTTTGTTATTGTATGGTACTTATTCTACCTGTGAAGGAGTAAAGTGTTATTTGAAATGGACTTATATTAGTTGCACACACATATTGCAAACTCTAGGGCAACCACTTTTAAAAAGTGAGGGAAAAAAGTATAATTGATATGGTAAGAACAAAGAGGAATGGGATCATATAATATGTTCAATTAAAACCACAAAGGGCAGAAAAAGTAGAAAAAATAGGAACGCAGAACAAAAGTAACAAATAGAAAAGAGTTACAAATATGATAGATATTACATCACTTTAAATGTCAATGGTCTAAATACACCAATTAAAAAGTGGATTGTCACAGTGGATCAAAAAGCAAGACCCAACAATATGTTGCCTTCAAGAAACCCATTTTAAATATAAAGACACATATAGATTAAAAGTAAAGGAATGGAGAAAGAAATACCAAGCTAACTCTAATTAAAAGAAGCTGGAGTAGCTATATTCATTTCAGACAGAGAAGAGTTTAGAGCAAGGAAACTTATTAGGATTCTGAGGGTTAATTCATAAATGTATGTTTATAAATGGGCATGTTTTCAGAAATCACTGATCATTTTTGACTTTAACTAAATCCTAATCCTTTCACATTTGACTCTAAATTATACTGTCAGTTTTATCCAGTAGTTATGTTTTAGTTCCTAAATCCATAACCAGAGGCACTGCAGGAAGAAAATAATACAAAAATTTTCAGGTAGAGGCAGGTATCAATTTTTCCATGATAAAGCTCATTGTAAGAAACAACAATAACAATAAAGGGAAGTGGTTTAAAGTGACAGAAGCTGACCTGGGTCTAAGTTCAGACTCTACAAGTTATGCTACTGAATATATTACATTACTTCCTGTGACTCAATTATTTCCTCATTCATAAGATTGTGGTAATAACAGTCTTTTTTGTATAGGGTTTTTGTGAGGATAGAATAAAATGATATATACAAAGTATCTGTCATATAAGTTGTCATCTATAAAGAAAACATAGAAACAGCTTAATTTATTATACAACATGCAAATTCCACCCCAAGCTTGCTATCCTAATACTTAATAATTTTGTTATTATCAATAGATTTCCCCTTCTTTTAACAGGAATCATAACAAACAAAATTTATCATCCAAATGTGTTTATGTGAATACACATGCATTCATATACCACATGGAATTTGCTGTTTGACTAAAAGAGTTTTCCTATACAGAGGTTCATTTTCAAACCATGCTTGTTGATATTGGCCTGGTGCCATGGTGTCATTTTCATCATTTTTTTAGCCCAGAAAAAGCTTCCACTGTTCCTTTGTGGACTACAGGAGCACCTGTGATGCTTGCATCCATTTATTCTTCAAATATTTATTGAGCACATATTATATGCTAGGCATTGTATGAGGTGCTGGAGAGTCAGTGGTAAATAATACAAGTTCCCCGCTCTCATGCAGTGTATATTCTAGTGGGAGAAACAGACAAGAAATAAGAAAAATAATCTTCAAATAGTGATAAACACTTGGAAGAAAAAAAACAAGGTTACCTGATAATGTCATGGAGAGGAAGGGAGTAATTAAGTTGTATAATCAAGGTAAGCCTCAGAGATGATTTTGAGCTGATATTTGAATAACAAAAAAGAGACGCACAAATAGGGTGATGAGCATACCAGGCAAAGGTAAAACCATGTGCAACACCCCTGAAGTGTCAGTGACTTAGCTTTATGAATTCCTAAGTAACTTGAAGATAAATCTGCTCAATTAATTCAATATTCAGTAGATGAGCTTACCATTTGAAAGAACATGCTGACTCCTTTTTAAAGTGATGATTTCAAAATTCTAATGCAATGGTTCTCACACAATCATGTGCTTAAGAATAACCTGGAGAGTTTTTTAAATTACAGTTTCCTGATCTAAAAGAGCTGAACTTGTAAAAACAGAGAGTAGAATAGTGGTTACCAGAGGCTGGGGGTTAGAGGAATTGGGGAGATGATTAAGGGTACAAACTTGGAATTAGTGGACAAATAAGGCCTGGTGAGCTTTATAGATAATATTGTATTATAAACTTCAAAGCTGCGAAGAGACTAGATCTTAATTGTTCTCACAACAAAAAAATTGTTATGTGATATAAGTATTAGCTAACACTATGGTGGTACTTCTATTGCAATATATAAATGTATCAAATCAATACATTGTATACCTTAAACTTACACAGTGTTATATATGTCAATTATACTTTTAAAAAAGTTTCCAGGCCTACAATTCCAGAGATTCTGATTCAGTAGGTCGGGTAAAGTCCACAGATTTGCATTTGTAATAAACTCACAGGTGATGCTAGCGCTACTACTCTGGGGACAACACTTTGAGAACCACTGCTCTATCAGATCTGTCTTGTGAGTTTAATATCTATTTGATAAAAGTAAAGCATGCCAATATTTTCTTTCATGTAAAAAATTTACTTACCATGCATAGTGATCATCTGAAATTAAGTTTTGTAAGTGTAGTGGAAAAGTGCATGAAATACTGGAGGTAAAAAATACCTTCAATGTTTCATGTTGAATTCACAGCATCTATAATAATATGAGCTTAATTTCAATATAGCCTATTGGTGAAAGGGTTAATGTCAGTTGTCATTCAGAGAGGATTTCAAAATTATGTTTTAAATGCTGAAAAGAATTTAAATGATAATTAACTGAGGGGTTTTTTTAAATTATTTTTTTCATGGCTGGGAGATCACATAAATAGAAATTATATATTACATCCTGTTAATCTGGAGAAAATGAGAAGGTTGTGTTCTTATCAGCTGTGCCATTCAGGAGGGTGCTAATGGAAAAGAGGTGGAGAAAGGAAGAGGGGTATCAGGATAGTCAGCGAGATCAGCTCAAACCATTCTGGTCAGCAGAGAGCCTGGCTGTTGCAATCACACAGCCTGCATGACGTGTCAAAGAAACCCATGTGCTCCTGTCCCTATGCATATCATGACAGGAGCATCAGGGATAGCATATGGACGATGATACTAAGAACAGCCAACAGTTATCCAGCACTTACTATGTGCCATTCCTCTAAGTGCTTTAAACGACTAACCAATGTGACCCCTCCCTGCCACAACACTTACATGAGGTAGATAGTAACATCTCCATTTTATATATAAGAAGGTGAGGCAAAGAGTAACTCAGTGATTTAGGTTACCAAGCAGTAAGTGGAAACGCTGGGATCCAAACCTAATTTGTATCAGTCTGACCTCTTAAACAATGTACTATACAGATCTTTCTCATTCTGATGGGGTTACATCCTGACAAACCAATCTTAAATTGAAAATACACTTAATACTAACCTGCTGAAATCATAGCTTAGCCCAGCCTACCTCAAATGTGCTCAGAATACTTACATTAGTCTGCAGTTGGGCAAAATCATTTAACGCAAAGCCTGTATTACAATAAAATGTTGAGTATCTCATGTAATTTATTGAATACTGTTTTGAGAGTGAAAACAGAATGGTTGTGTGGGTATGGGATGGTTATAAGCGTATCAGTTGTTTACCCTGGTGACAGCGTGCCTGACTGGGAGCTGTGGCTGCTGCCTTGCCCAACATCACAAGAGAGACTATCATACCGCATGTGGCTAGACCAGGAAAAGATCAAAATTAAAAATTGAAAGTACAGCTTCTACTAAATATGAATCACTTTCACATTATCTTATAGTTGAAAAATTAAGTTGTACCACTTTAAGTTGGAAACCATTTGTATACTGCTTCATATTTGGAAAAGAATCCCCAAATTAAAGCTTTTCAAGATTTGTATCTATAGTCCAGGTTAGAATGAGGTATCTGATTCTTTTTCCCAGCAGGTATTTTGTTTTCATTTACAAAGCAACAACCATAAGCAATTTTTGTCATTCTGACACAATGGTTCATGTCAACATCTGGTTCTGACAACAATAAGAAATAATATTTCAAGGATTTCTGAGTATTTCATTTCAAAGTTTTATATTTACTATTTAGAATCGCTCCTTGCAATAATTTTTAGGTAATATAAAATATTTTTAAAGGTAGTTAAGTTTAACCATGGTCAAAAAGAGGTAAAATATCATTAAAATGAGTAGCATTGCATAAATATATAGAGGTAGGTAATCTTTGTAGATGCTTTTACTTTGTAAACTAGATCCTAAAATCCAAGGAAAAGAATTGGATAAAATACAAAACTGCAAGGGAGACAAATGAGTAATGAATTGTCTTAACTTTTATTTGACTATTTTCATTTACAGTTCTGGCACTGACACTTTTTTTAAAAAAAGATTTAAATTTTATGTAAAGATTGAACTTCAATAAAATAACTTAAAAAACATTTACATATACATCACTAAATCTCCATAAAATATACAATACTTTTGATACAACTATAGGCTACAATGACTTTGAAGGAAATGATACGTATTCATAATTTTTAAGAGAAATCCCATGTGTCACATGTAGGAATAAATATTTATATTGGATTTGCTAAGACATGTGGAGTATTAAACACTATATAACATGCACCCTCAGAAATTAAAATATACTTTTGAAAACATATTTTAAAAGCATAAACCTGTGTTTTCATTTAATCTAGATGTACACTACAGCTTTTAAATAGAAATTTGAACATTTATTACAAATAAAAGATACTATAACATCAAGTGAGATATAGTCCAAAACCTGCTAGGAACCAGTTTGGACATGTAGAATATAAATTTCAACTTTGGCTAGAGATAAGTATCATTTTTTTAACCTTCAAATGAGACGGAATAATGTTAAATTTGCTAAAATTTTAAAACGACAAAGTGTTGGTGGTTTTTAATTTTTAGTACTTGTAAGCTATATTTCTTTTTCCCATTTATATAGATATGATAAAATTAAATGCATGGACTTAAGTGTCTAAAATCAAAACCTGAATATTACTGCTAAATGAAGGTAAATATTTAACATTCCATAGACCAAATCACTCAAGTGCAACAGACTGTGTTTTATACATACAAAGAAAAGATTTGTAAGAATTATATTATTTTACACTCACAAGCAAATTATGAGATAAAATTCTTTCATGTACTTCTGAACATCATTAACACTTACAAAATACCTCTCTGATGATTATTGGCACATGAAAATCTCCTTCTCTAAGAGATGATGTTTAAGAAAGTTGGTAGCAGTAAGCTGTTTGGCATTTTTAAATGATTGCTATTTCTAGAAAATAGCAGCAATATTGCTCACCCAGAAGAATTGAAAACTGATACATTGCTACAGCCTGAATCACTTCATCAAATTAGCTTAACATTACTGTACATGAGGCTAAGAATATGGATAGAAAGTGACAGAAAACAGGATGTTAAAACTAATGCAGAGAACAGTTCTGAGTCTCTTAATAGGCAGAAGCTACACATGAGCTGTAAATTTTACCCACAATTCAATACATTTTGGTATAAAGCACATATTATGAATTCTCTGCTTCCGGCATGGTATGTCATTCTTTTATTCGTAGTTAGTGAAAATGTCTGAATTTGGCAACTTAAAAAATGATACAACAACTGTATAAATGTCAGTTGTTAGGTACTTAGTATAATTTGAGATATTATAACTAAGAGAATAGTAAAAAAAATCTGATTATAACATCTTATTTTATTGTTCTTAATCACTGTGCTGATGAAATAAAGTCAAAACAATTTTCCCACTCTCCTTACTGTATTACAGTATTTATAAAATATATTAGTGTCATTAAACTAATGAGACTAGTAAGACTTTCTTAGATAACATGTGAAGAGTATTTTCTAGAATATTCTCCCCACAAGATCTATGGATTATTATAGTACATTTCAGTTTTACTTTCTGATATAAAAGGAAAAGGATAAGTTGTCAACTTATATTTTTCCTATTAATTCTTCCTCTATATAACTGATTTTGAAATGATAGTAAACAATTCTAAATTCTCTGTTTTAACAGATTTCCCATTTTAGAGTGAATAGCAAGAAATAATATTTAGACTCTTTTATATTAAAATGGTTCAGTGGTAAAATAAAAATATGAAAAGCACTTGATAGCATTACTCTCATAGCATTTTCCATCTGGGAACTAACTACTGCATATGACTGGGAACAAAATTTCAAATGGAAATATTACCTTTTAAATCTAGTTTTAATTTAGATCTTTTACATATACATTAAAAATCATGTTTTGGGCAATTATTGACTAAGGTGCAACAATCAAAGTTATAAGAAATTTTATATTTAAGAAAAATATTAATACCAAATCTTTAAAATCTATCTGACATTCACATTCAGCCCTATGTGTTCAGATGCAGATGAAATGTTACATTCTCTTAAGTCTAGTGCAGATCTCACCAGCCATCCAGCTAAGCCTTAATAGGGGCTATGACCATCTTCCCTATATTTTCCGAAATCACAATATACCTCTATTAAATTTGCAGCATGTTTAGAAGGAAACATATAATTTCAGCTAAAAGCATGATGCTTAATGTGTTTTAATATGGTAGGTCAAATCATACCATATATTAATTGTCCTACAAAATATATATTTGATGATATTTCAAATGGAATGTTTCAAGTTGATAGTGGTAGCCAAAGATGCTTGATAACTTAAAAGGTGCATAACACTTAAAAACCTGCAAAATTCAAACATTTAATTTTTAATATACTATAAATGTTCACTGAATCTAAAAATAATACCCTAATTGTATAAGGTTCCTTTTCAAGTAGTTGTTATTAAAAAATTATAAATAATTTTTATACTGTTCCTCTCTGTCTTATACTTCAAAGATATGGAATATTATCTTTATCACTATATAAATAACAAGTAGTCCTTTATAGAAGGAATTGAGAATAGAGGAAGAGAACGGTGGCTATTTTTCCCTGTTATTATGTGCATTTATGGATATAAAGGTGAAAACACCATTTGCTTATGTCAAGGAGAACAGGCTATGTTCTGCTTTAGGAAATAATGAGCCCAGGTGCTCCTTTAATAAAGTTACTGTGCATTCAGCTCAGCTGAGTATAAGCATATAGTTAAGGCTATGTATACAATAAAGAGAAGAAATGAGGCAATTATTTGGATAAATCAGGAAAACAAACTTCTAAAGAGATCACTTTATGGGTCTAAATACTTTTTCTCCACATTATATTCTGATATATTTTACCACACAATAGTTCATTTTCTGCTTCACTTTACCTGTGTGAAATATTATACAGATAATAAATTTCTTATGGGATAAATATTGATAGAATAATAACTTTCTCTATCAAAGCACATCTGCTTTTCTGGGGAAAATCGAAATCAATATCCCCTTAGAAATCAATTGCCAAAGTGCCTAACTCAAGGAAAGAAGCTCTCTAATTTTTTTTAATTACATGAAATTATCAAAGGGAGAAAACTCTTTTTTGGCTGAAGGATTTTTAGGTTTAGAGAATGAACCTCCTTGGCTACGTTCTCAGCTGTGATCATTGTGATAAGAACAAGCAAGAGAGACCAAACCATCTTGGAGACTGGCAGAAACATACTGAATTTAGAGAGAGCCACTTTTTCACTCCAAAGAGTACCTTATTAGATATTTAGGGCTATTTTAAAGTGCATCAAATGTACGCACTCTTAACTGACCACAGAAGAGTCATTCGTATTTCCACTGGAACTAGCAAGTAATTTTGTGAGTGATTTTGTATATATTATATAGTTCTTAACATATGAGTGAAAATTGGAATTCATTGATGAATGAGCATAAAAACCAGTGAACACTCTGAAATGATATTGTAGAAATGTAGTAAGTCAACATCTCTTAAAGACGTATTATATGAGAACCATTCATCTGTTCCAGTAGAAAATTCCAATTTTTAGACAAGGAGGAAAAAAATCCAAGCCAAGTATGAGACAAAGGAAACACCCAGAGACAAATCTATGTATCTTTTAATATAGAATGTCAGGTAAAATGAGAAAGGGTGTGCAAAATAAAAACCAGTTTATGCTCTCAGAATTAAAAGAAAAAAAGACAAGTACTGTAAGTAACAAAATGTGACAATTCCCTTAGGAAGAGTTAATAAAAAGTTAAGAAAAATAGAAGTCTCACTACTTAATTAAACAAACATCAGTAACAGCAGGATTATTTCTGCCACTGATTTTCTTCCTTCCTTTCTTGTTTCAGAAATTATTTGATTAAAAGAGGGGAAAAATAGTCTGCTAGAAGTTATTTATATCACACAAATGAAGGCACAAATAGTAGGACTCCAGAGTGGATGAGTGAAGGCATGGTGAATATCAGGTGATTTTGGCATGAACAAAAACTGACCCTGAAACACAGTTGAAGATCTAGTGCTATTTTGTGTTTATAGTTGCACACCTAAGTGACTAGCTCAGGGTTAAAAATCTTTAAGGTCCATAAAAATCTTTTCTTTCTTACTTTCTAGCAACAAAATATACTTATCAAAACTTGCTAGCTAATCTGTGCAAGTGTATATTTCTCACTGATGCAAAAAATATGTAGGAAAATAAACCCTAAAAGACCTGCTTTTCATAATGTTCAAATGATCCTATACAGAGTCAGCTTCTGAACAACTTTCCAGATTTGAATTGGAAAGAGAAACCAAAATGTAGGATCCAAAGTCTATAAGGACAGCTGTGCCCCTGTAGGACGCACTTTTGAATTTGTTGATGAAAGCTTAAATGGAGTTTACTTTCTAATAGCTGATCACAGGTAAGCTCCATGTCCTTAGGAGAATTTAGGGCCAACAGGCCATGCTTTGACAGAAAATACCCTTGGACCATACTTCAGAATGCTTTGCTGTAAGTATATCACACATATATGATTTGGCTAGATTAGCACTGACTCAACTGCCACTAATAATTATATATAGTCTTAGGAAAAAAGGATTATTATGGAAGTCACTGGGTACAATATTCATTTAAAACTATCTCAGGAAGGAATTATACACATTTGCTCAATAACTATTAGTTTAAAGTCTCTGTAGATTTTTTTTTTTTACATCTCTGCTTGTGAAAAAAAATGTCATTGTGATTGTATCTTCCTTGGAATCAAATATTCTAGAATATGAAGTAATTCAAAACTAGACTGTGGAAAGAACCAGATTAAAAGCAGGGCAGTGAGGTTAACAATTGCTGTTCTTCTCTCCTAAGTTTGTTTAAATTACTAAATATATCAGCAGCTGACAATTATTCCACATCAGAAGCGTCATTGTCAGAAAGATGATAGTTACTTCCCTTCACCCGAATATATTCAATATATCTCCCTTCATCAGAATCTGAAGCACCACATGTACAGAGCCTGTTGTCAAAGAGTGATTCAATTTCCTCTAATTTTTTCCCTTTGGTCTCAGGAAGACAGCCGTAGATGAAAAGGAGACCCAAAGCAGCGAATCCAGCATAGAGGAAGAAGGCTCCTGCAATGGGAAATAATATATATGTAAAGGTTTACATTGGAAAGGGTACTTGATTTTAACTTTTCTTTCTGGTCAATCATGCAAGACTGTGGTCTGAGATGGAACCAAAAAATTGCTTCCAGCCTCGTTTATTCTAATTGTTCTAATGCTGTGAATAAAATGCAATTTGTCTTTCTAAACTCAAGTCATGTAATCAAACTCAAGAAGAATGACAGACCAGGCTCAGATTTAACTTCTGCTTTGAAGTCTTTCCTCACTTCCCTGGTTAGAGTTAATTGTGTTTTCACAAAACTCTGCTGAGGCAAAGTGGTATATAACAGCCAAGAAGTATTATAATTATGTGAATACATTTGTCTGTCGTATCTACTAGACTTGAGGCACTTTGAGGGAGAAATTTCCTTATCATTTGGCTTGTATTTCCAGAACCACATTCAATGATGATATTGCTGAATTCATGGGTCAATGTCCAAAGTCTGGAAGTCAACTTTGAGTTTTCTCTTACTCTCCCACCCAATACCCACTCTGTTAGAAAATCCTGTTGGATCTACCTTCAATCACAATCCAAAGATGACCACCTCTCACCATTCCTGGATATCTCTGGTCTTAAAAGACAAATGGCTGGAGAAAGGATATCAGATTGGGAGTTGGAAGATCTGGTTTAAGTCTTGCTATGTGATTTCTAGATAGTCATTTAACCTCCTCCCTGGACCTCAGTTGCCTCTTTAAGTAAAATCATTTCTCAGCTCCTATTTAAATTTATGGTTTAAATTATAATTCTGTAAGTTTTACAACACAAATCAGGACCAGGTATAGGACAGATGGTTATGAGACGCTTGAGGAGGAGACCAGCAAAAGTGGTCTCCTCAATGACAAGAGTCTATGGCTTGTCTTTGGGTTCCTAGTACAGTGCGAACACACTGGAGTGTTTAGAGAATGAATGTTCTCTTGTTGACTGCCAGATGGAACACACTGGGTAGCAGATCTGAAATAAAGGGCTATACTAGACGTCATGAAGACATATTTGAAAGTCAAGCTATAAGCTAAATAGTACAGCAATTAAAGAACTGAATAGTATTTCTCATTTCTGCTGAATCATTACAGAATGTGGAAAAACATTACTAAAACTACTTTCTTAAAGTAGTTTTTAGGCCTATAAAGTAGTTTAGTAGGCCTATAAGTAACCATTTCAGTACTATCCACAGAAACATTTCTTGGGAAGACTCAAGGGAAACTACAGAGGAAAAATGCTGCTGAATTGGCCACTCCAAAGAATCTGCTCTTTGGAATGAGGAGCCATGAGAAAATGAAAGGGAAACAGAGGTAAACTATGAGACATTAGGAAAAATATGAAAGGGTTGACTAAACCAAGACATAATTTGTTAGATTAAATTATCAGAAGCTATATAATTCTTAAGGAGTGGGACCTGCATAAATCAACTTCTTTCTTTAATAAAAATACAATTCCATTTACAAATATAAATAAATAAAATTACTTCATTTCAGTTTGGTTTACATTAAACACTTACTACAGGTTTATATATTTTTATGTCTTATACTTGATAAATAATCAGAAAATAATAATAGTTCATCTGGAATGAATAGCTGAGTGTTACAGTGAGAGAAAAGCACCATGTCTCTGTAGAGAGTGTAGGTCTGAAAGTCACAAAGTGATGCAGGCTGAATCCTTGAGCAGTTTCTTGAATTGTCTTGACCTTAGTTTCCTGATCTGACAAGGGAAAATAAATTCTGCCTGGCTAAACTGCAAAGAATAGAAACAATGTATGTTACATTCCTATTAGAATTTTGGACGTTAGTTGCTCAAAAGAGTGATAGACCGCATTATTAAATTCTACTAAATGACTAGGGAAGAATAGTTGCTAGTAAGATCAGCATGACTAATAAATTGGTAATGTTTTCATCTAAAGGATGATACTGACAAGCTAGCTCTTGGAGAATGTGAAATTTTGAGGAAAAAATGATAGAAGATGAAGTCCTGTGTTCTGAATACAGATAAGCAAAATTGTGGACATGAGAAACGGAATCTTCTGTGGCAAGGGGCAAAGAAAGGATGGTAATCATGTTGATAATACAGAAAAAAATAAGTGCAGAGGGTAAACATTTTAGACCAAATCAGGACGCTAAACTCTAAAATATCTAACAGAGTAAATATAGTCTGGCTTTATAAAATATAATATTGAGAAATATTCATCATCTTTCACAATTTAGGTACAGTGGCATGATTAGAAGTAACAAATCAAATCAGTTAGCACTAAACTCATGCAGTCAAAAACAATTAGATGGATTATGAAGATTCTTAAAGGCCATGAAGTTTCTTGTGAGTGAACCAGATTCCCAAAGCCAAATAACATTTAGGAAATTCTATTCCTTTTATAAAAATCTGAGTAATCTAAAGAAGGCAAATGCCAAAATTGCGTATATGGGCTTCACTGGTGAGACCTGTGGTTAAGCCACAGAGGTGAGGTGTAGGCAGACCTGGGAGGCTGTGACCTGCTCCATGTAATGGGCAAGTCAATTATGTAACTCACTTTCTTAATTATGCACCCTTGGAATGAAAATGAAAAAAATGTCTGTAACAAGTCTGTCAGGAATGTTAAAGAGTGCAGATATTCCTCAGCTTTATTCTAAAGGAAATAAATCTTATTAGAATCCTATATTGTTTCAGATTAAAACAAATATTTAATTGAATCATATCAAATGAGGAATTAAAGACCATGTTTGATTGAATTTCATTACTTCAACACTTTAATAATAATGCTCACCAAGGGATCTATTTAGTCACATGTGTTATAAATAAAGTGATATACTGGTGACATTTTAATGATAATTTTTAGTAATAAACATTACTGAATGGGGTCCAAGGCAGACCTTTCCAGGCAGTATAGTTTAGGAAGGAATCAAAACCTGAGGTCTTCAGAATGGCCATCACCAAAAAGTCTACAAACAAAAAATGCTGGAGAGGGTGTGGAGAAAAGGGAACCCACCTGCACTGTTGGTGGGAATGTAAATTGATACAGCCACTATGGAGAACAGTATGGAAGTTCCTTAAAAAACTAAAAATAGAACTACCATACGATCCAGCAATCCCACTACTGGGCATATACCCTGAGAAAACCATAATTCAAAAAACGTCATGTACCACAATAGCCAGGACATGGAAGCAACATAAGTGTCCATCGACAGATGAATGGATAAAGAAGATGTGGCACATGTATACAATGGAATATTACTCAGCCACAAAAAGAAACGAAATTGCGTTATTTGTAGTGAGGTGGATGGACCTACAGTGTGTCAAACAGAGTTTAGTAAGTCAGAAAGAGAAAAACAAATACTGTATGCTAACACATATATATGGAATCTAAAGAAAAAACAAAAACGTTCTGAAGAACCTAGGGGAAGGACACGAATAAAGACGCAGACGTAGAGAAAGTACTTGAGGACACGGGGAGGGGGAAGGGTAAGCTGGGATGAAGTGAGAGAGTGGCATGGACATATATACACTACCAAATGAAGAATGGATGTCTGGTGGGAAGCAGCTGCATAGCACAGGGAGATCAGCTCAGTGCATTGTGATCACCTAGAGGGTTGGGATAGGCAGAATGGGATGGAGACGTAAGAGGGAGGGGATATGGGGATATGTGTATACATATGGCTGATTCACTTTGGTATACAGCAGAAGCTAACGCACCATTGTAGAGCAATTATACTCCAATAAAGATGTTGGAAAACAAACAAACAAACAAAAAAAAACTTGAGGTCTTATGAAACAATAAAAAAGGAGGTAAAAGAAGACATGAATATTTCCAGATAAATACATCATTATGGTGCATATTTGTTAAATCAGGAATATAAACATATACCTTACATAAATCAGTAACCTACAGATTAAAATATAGAGCAATAAACAGGGAATATCTAACCTGAGCTCAGATATTGTTCCACTAGTGAGGACCTAATGGACAGTGTGCTGACCTGATAGAAGCTTGGCTTAATGCAAAGCAAAAAGCTTCTTCCAAGGAGATATTTTTGAAAGAAGCTTGGCTATGCCATATTCAAATTTTGCTTCTGTTGCCTCATGTTTTTCTGACAGAATTTATTCAACGAAGAGGTGCTTTGCTATCAAAAGTCTTACCACATAGATTTTTATTATTTGGTCTATGACTTTCTATTAAAAAATGCTTTCTCAAGATATTAGTCTATATTTAGGTCTTCAAATATTTAAGTGTTCTCAAGAATCAGAAAATATGGATAAATATTTATTGTGTTCATATTTATGCTGTTAGGAAGATAAGCTTACACATTTATGTAAAACATTTTAATTGCCAAGTGGGATAAGGCTGAATATACTAAACATATATCCAGTTTAAAATGCCAGTGCATTCCCTTTCCAAGAAAATAAATATTTCTAAATGTCCCAAATGGTGATTGGCAGAGAGAGGAGTTTTATAAAGATAAAAAAAGCATTAGATAAATAGTAAATATCAATTCAGCATGTTCAGAAGAGAGGAGGAATAGACTTTTATAATGTTTAATCATATTCACCATTTATCTAAAAGTTCATCCGTGTATTTATTCATTTGACAAATACTTCTGAGTGCTTATTCTTTTTTTTTTTTTTGTATGTTTTTCTTTTACATCTTCATTGGAGTATAATTGCTTTACAATGGTGTTAGTTTCTGCTTTATAACAAAGTGAATCAATTATACATATACATATGTTCCCATATCTCTTCCCTCTTGCATCTCTCTCCTTCCCACCGTCCCTATCCCACCCATCCAGGTGATCAAAAAGCACCGAGCTGATCTCCCTGTGCCATGCGGCTGCTTCCCACTACCTATCTATTTTACGTTTGGTAGTGTAAATATGTCCATGCCACTATCTCACTTTATCACAGCTTACCCCTCCCCCTCCCCATATCCTCAAGTCCATTCTCTAGTAGGTCTGTGTCTTTATTCCCGTCTTGCCCCTAGGTTCTTCACGACATTTCATTTTTTCTTAGATTTCATATATATGTGTTAGCATACGGTATTTGTCTTTCTCTTTCTGACTTACTTCACTCTGTATGACAGACTCTAGGTCCATCCACCTCACTACAAATAACTCCATTTCGTTTCTTTTTATAGCTGAGTAATATTCCATTGTATATATGTGTCACATCTTCTTTATCCATTCATCCGATAATGGACACTTAGGTTGTTTCCATGTCCTGGCTATTGTAAATAGAGCTGCAATGAACATTTTGGTACATGACTCTTTTTGAATTATGGTTTTCTCAGGGTATATGCCCAGTAGTGGGATTGCTGGGTCATAGGGTAGTTCTATTTGTAGTTTTTTAAGGAACCTCCATACTGTTCTCCATAGTGGCTGTACCAATTCACATTGCCACCAGCAGTGCAAGAGTGTTCCCTTTTCTCCACAGCCTCTCCA